>JALPQI010007475.1:0-54738 GCA_025490895.1 Thaumatotibia leucotreta
AAGTAAGTTGTAGGAAAGGGACAGAAGACGAATAAAGAACACTTAGCAAGATGTCGTTGTTTCATTAACATACCTTTCACATGTCTAGTCAATTATACGTACCTCTACTGATTTATAGTCATAGTAGGTATACATTTAGCCGATTGCAAGTACGCGATCGCAATAGCAGCCCTTTCCGGTTACACGCTGTATAGATCTCCAATCTCCATACTGTTTCAAATTCATTCTTAAATATTGGAGGAACGCTCGCTACGCCCGAATAAGCATTTGTTTGAGAGCATTGTAGCTCATTTTGCGCACAATTGAAACGTGAAATACGAGTACCTGCCAATATAATATTCATGATTTTTGCGCTAAGCAGACGACAGCTGAAGAAACAATGTTTGAAAGGAAGGATTATGATGAAGAAATTCAGATCTCAAATTAAACTAAGTGCTATGACAAAATCCACCGAAAAGATTAGAATTCGGAAACTGTTTTGAAATTCCTATTCTAATACTTTTGTGAAACAACCCAAATCGTTTTACTAAACATCTTTGAGTCGTGTTTAAATACACTATTTATATAGGTACCTATATGTAAATTAAAAAAAACTAAAGACGTGTGTTTAGATGCGACCTCCGGTTCCGGCTTGATACACTCTGTACCTATTTTTTTTCTTTGATATATCTGCCGTGTTACGCCGAAGTCACGTAACTTTGAAATTACCGTTTCGAGATAATCGATGTTAAAGTTTTGAACCAAAATCTTATCATAAGTCACAAAATCATCGGTCTATTTTTTTATTTCATTTTTTACGTAATTAAGGACAGCATACTTAATAACAGGTTCTTTTTTTAACGATAAAAATATATAAATAAACGAACTACATTCAATTGTAAATATTGACGGTCTAAAATTTCATACATTTTGAGTTACGCGAAATGCGGTATCTATAGATACCTTAATTTGCCCTCTCCCGCTTTAACTCAGTGGTCAGCTAAATGTAGCACGGTGGTTATGGCAATCTCCGGTATCCAACTATTTTCTTTGATGTAAAAAGTATCATAAGCAGAAAAAAATACCAGCATAACACATTAAAGTCGTTGTCTGATAGGCATTTCTTTAAAATACCAAAAAAATTTTTACTTTGATGCGCGCTTTTATGAAAAGTACAAAACGAATAATAGTTTTTAAGCAACATAACTAACAATAATAGAGTTATAACTAATCTTATTTTAATTTAATGGTCTATTGAACATGTGTATTGTTTCGTTGTAAAACGTAGTGGCTGTGACTTATTATTGCCACTAGTTAAAATTAAAAAAATACTATTAATCAGTCTCTGATATTCTAATCAAATAATGCCCACGGCTTGGTTACAAATCTGAACCTCATATTTATCTGTGATATATTATTATTGTATTTTCTAGCAACCAATATCAATTTTAATAATATTCGCATTTAGTCGATACCAATTGCTGATTCAATTGAATATGCACTTTACTATTTTTGATATTCACTACTATATCTTGAAAAAGTATATGGCCGCCTTACCTTTAGGGACCATAACTAAACAACAGCTTCATACTTGCGCGATCATGCCAAACTCATGTAATAAAAGATACCACAAGTTGGCAGAACTAAATCGTGCGCTCGCCGGCTGAACTTATTTTGTGGTAACTAAAGATACAAGACATGCGCATGAATCAATAGTTGTAAATCGGAGATACAGCACTTTGACAGATCAACTATCTCCGTAGATTTAAAGAAAAAATACGAAATCTTTAATGTGGCATATAAAATACTCAATTTAAAAACGATTTAGCCCGGTTACGCCGAACTGCTGTATCTCAAGTTACGTGACTTCGGTGTAACACGGCAGATATGACATAATATATTAAATAAATAAATAAATATCTTGAGACATTTTACACAAATCAAGCTAGTCCCACGGTAAGCTCAATTAAGGCTTGTGTTGTGGGTACTAGGTGTCGATATATATAATAGATAGATAGATACTTAAATATATAGACAACCATGACCAAGGAACAAACATTTGTGATAAATAAATACACAAAGAATGCCCTCGCCAGGATTCGAACCCGGAACCTCCAGCTTCGTAGGCAGGGTCACTACCAACTAGGTTACGGAGGCTGATATGATTATTGTATGATATCTATTCAAACTTCGGAGGTAACTTTTTCGCTATTACTTTTCTTCAACCCACTAGCACAACAGTAGATAATATATAATATGCGTGTACGTACGTCATTGTAGGTATGCTGGTCTATACAAATCCTGTCCAAAAGTTAGAAAGGGAGAATACATACCTACTTGATCGCGCTTGCAAGTCGCGAGGTTTGAACGCGGGCGCAGTGCTTGATACAGGAGACCTACACCCTTATTCATAAACGTCTGCTAACTTAACAAGCCGCTAATAATTGTATGTCCCTTTTGCTCTTATGGACACATTGTTAAGACCGAAAGGAACAAACATTTATTAGCAGCTTGTTAAGTTAGCAGACGTTTATAAATAAGGGGGCTAGGCTCTGCGAAACATGCCACGCGTAGTGACTAAATACACGTGAGTTTAACCGTTTAATTGTATTTTCTCAAATTTGCTACGGAATGTTCATGTTAGTTACTTTAAATTAAACCCGGAAATACTACGTATCCGGTGTCATGTAAAGTAAGATGTGTGTAAGATGATAATGTCGATACCTCCTACGTATACTGGTGCAAGTGCAAAATCATCATTTTCCAGGAGAGCTCTTCAAAGGTACAAAGTTCTGTAACTAGCTCATACAATGAAATAATTTCATGATATTTTCAAGAATTTCTAACAAATACATTTTAATACAATCTACATATTTACTTTTTTGAAATAATTAGTAGTTTTTGAAAAAATGGTAGTTACACCAGTATACGTGAAATTTACGAGTTCTTGTTTTTGATGAACTGAGACAACTACCGTATACTTAGTATACTATGACTCGATGAATACGGATATAGTTTTAGTGCCTTTGATGTATATTTTGTATCATGTACCGTAAATATCTAAGCAAACCGGAGTTGTTGCTCTGATGTTTTTTATTTGTTAGTTTTCGCCTAATTTGTCACTTGTACCAGTATACGCCTAAATTGATTAATCATGTACCAGTATACGTTGAAGCTTTTTTTGTATGTTATGGGCATTGCTGGAAGTCTAAAAGTATATAAATACAAACAAAAATAAACGCTTAAAATAAAAAAAAAACATCATTTTTAAATAAGTATATTTTTTATTATTCTTAGTGTCCTACCGGATTAATGGTTACTAGAAGAAAGTCTTGAAACAAACACATAGTTTTAATTTCAAATAATCATGACATGTCTTACAACATCAAAAGGCAATAACAATTGACGAAATAACATCAACATAAATATTTCGGCGTTGCTTTTATAAAATAAATATATACACGAATTCGATGCCATACTTACTTCAATACTTCTTAAGGTGCGTTTAAATCAAAAGAGCATTCGCTGTTCTAGCGTCCGTTCTACGAAATCAACCAATCACGTTTTGTGTACCGATCGAATTTGGTAGAGTGGGAGGTTAGAACAGCGAATGCTCTTTTAGTTTGAACGCACCTTTAGGTGCGTACAGTAAGACGTAACTACCCAGTAATGATTTTAAGACTCAAAGTAAAAGAAGTATATATTGGAACTACTAAGTAGGCTTCATTGTTTTAGTGTAAGTATGTCAAAATTCAATGTATTTATAAGTAGCTGATATACTTTACTGTCTGGGCTATCAGACTTAAAATTATAAACGACGTGTTATTCGCCCATCCAATACTGGTGGTAGGTTTGAGAAGACGATATTATTAAAGACATTCTATATGAATTAGAAAACAATTTAAATGGTTATGGTATGGTTATCCACTTGTTATTAAACATGGACCAAAGGGAATATTGTAAGCACTGATTTCATTTAGTAATTACAATTCTTAATATCGGCTCGCAAAGAATAAATTGTATGCTTAGGAGCAGCCGTCGGTATCTTCTTACCCCTTGACTTAGCGTTCCGATAAACATAGTTTGTCCCTTTCGGTCTTATCCGTACATATATAAGGCGGTTAGCAGGCAAGTGTAATGTAAACCCACTGTAATGTCTAGGCTTCTAAATTGATGTACTTCTAATATATTGTTATTGAACACGGGACACTCGAAATACATAAGACGGTTATGAAAAAAACATATCGTGGGAATATTAAAGAACGTCAGTTGTGTTGCTGTGTTATTACATATTTGAAAAACACACTACCTAATTTCTCGGCATGAGGATGGCTGGCCAGATTCGTATTCGTATTCGGCCTTGCTAATATTCAGCTATCTATATTAGCTTAGCTGGCAAGCAGTAATCTACTATTTTTTTATATTTAGTTAGGTAGGTAGGTTACGCATAATTAATTTAATTAAACATAACAACTAATCAAATAACAACAATATTGCTAAATAATAAGCAATAGAGCCTACTTTTATGTGTAGATTATAGAGTGTTGCTCGCGCATACTGGTATAACTTCCGCCCGCGGCGATAAGTGTACTGCGTATAGTGGTACAAGTCACTTAGCTCAGTATACGATGTTCGAACCAAAAAAAAGGTGTTAGTTATGTCAGTATACGCCACTTTATTTCAAAAACTAGCGGTAATTTCGACACAAAAATTTTATAGCTTGTAGATATAAGTATTTTGAACCCAAATATGCAAAAAAAACGAAAATGGTAAAAATGTCACTTGCACCAGTATACGTAGGAGGTGTCGATGTAAAGAGATTTCTTGTATTTATTTCACACCTAGAACTGCAAACAAACTGTCTTTTGTTTTGAAATGTCAGATTGTGACATTTAGCCACAGAAAAAAAAAACCTTAGAACTTTTGTCTATACCAAATTAAAAAAAAGGTAAGGCGTGATTTTTTTTTATGTTTTTGATACTGTACTATTGGTTTATTTACAAATTAAATAGTATACTGTACAGTCAAGTGCAAAACTAAGTATCGAAATAATCCGCTCATAAATATGTTACGACGTTCTTATGACACAGAATTAGAGTGCACTGGGACATTTTTAAACATTTTTGTGTACACCTTATTTTGTCTTTGACTGTATAGTGTTAAGTCTCACGAAAGTTTAAATTAAATTATAATAATATGATTACATTACAGCTCAGTGACATATTACGCCATTGCCCAAATAATTAGGCTATAACCACCACAAACACCACAAATAAATTCAAACCATATCTTACCACAAATCTCAATAAAGCACCGCAAAGCCAAGCAGTATATTTACAAACGAGGGCTTTAATTGCCCCTGATTAACGGCACAACTTAGCCCGTCCCACGGTCTTTGTTCCAAAATTATTAATATCATCGCAAGTGTATTTAAATATTCACGACACAACATTCTCGGCCGCAAAGTCGTCAAAGGACGGGGGACAGCTTAACGTAAGCTTCAAAGTGAAAGGACGATGAAAGTATTTTTATTTTACGCGGAATGTACTCCTAAAATGAGGAATTGCGAGGTCAAAAGCTGCGTAGATTTTTAGAGCTGTCCATCATTAAAGTAGGTCATGAAAATTTATGATTTGAATATACCTAACACGTTTAATAGTATATTACGACACAAGTGCGAAAAACATGAAATTCGAAACGAGTGGCGATGTTTTGAATCGACACGAGTTACGAAATTCGTTTTTGCACGTGTCTCGTGCGACGTTTTTTAGTGCACTTTTGGGTTTCCATTATCAAGCATTAGTTCACGCCTTGCGACTCGCGAGCGTGGCGCGTATAATTTAAAAAGGCTTTTAATGACTCGAGTTAGTATTCCGCTTACCGACCGTGATGCATACGATGTTTTTCATCACACTTGCGGACAAAAAAATGAGTTTTAAGACAAAATGCTATTCTATGACGTAACGTGTGACGTATGTATGATTTCTATTGCTCCCGCTACGCATGCAAGCAATATGGCGCGCTTAGACAGCAAGTGTGATGAAAACTATGTTAGATAACTTCGTAACACAAAAGAGTGATACTAGGTTTTGTTTCCACTAAAGGTCTTAACTATGTACATTGTACAATTTATTTGCAATCGACCCATGAATGCTTGTCACCGACGTGAAAAAAAAAACATTTTTTTTTTATTTAGATCAAATTCGAAAAATTATTTTTTTAGATAGAATAGAGAGAGAAGAAGTCGGTCTGTGCTTTAGAATCACTATTTTCAATAATAGTTAATATATTTCCCGCTGCGAAATCGTTGTCTGCTCCGTATGTTACCATTTGGGTTAAAAGCGCAAAAAAATACAACTTTAGCTCGACGGTGAAAAAGCTACTGAGTACCTGGTTGGGCACTCGAGATAGCTCAAGAAAAGTAGCTTTGCACGGTATTCGCAAGAATACCCGCTAAAATATTTTGAACGATGATGACCAGATTGATGTCGACATTATTCAACTGTCTTTAGAAAAGGAGGTGGTTCAACAATTCGACTGTGTTTTTTTAATGTTTGTTACCTCAGAACTTTCGACTGTGTGAACCGATTTGATGATTCTTTTTTTATATAAAATTGATAATTTCCGATTAGTCTCATTTTGATTTGGTCCCCGTTCGAACAGTGGCATCCATGAGAAAACTATCGTAGTAAGTCTTGAATTTGCATTAAGCATATGCACGACAAATGGACGAATAACTCGATATCACGCGGCGTCATGTCAGTTGGACCAACTGATAAAACACTCGTATGAAGTTGAGATACATTGCTTCTGGATTGCACTTTAGAAAAATTATTACACCAAATTAACAACAAAATTTAACGAAATTATTATCTTACACGATTCGTAGGATCAGATAGCTGGATTAATTATTCGCCCGTATAAAATACACACGCTGTATGTTAGAAAATCTTGGAATTTTACCTACTTCCTGGTCTTCGATTAGGATGAAATTTTGCACACGGTCTAAGTTCTGATGACAATACATGACTAGCTAAGAAACGTCATTACAAATCCAATATGGCGGCCTCCTCAAGATGGCGGACTGGCTGTCTGAAATCCACTCCCATCATCATCAGCCTATGATAGTCCACTGCTGGACGTAGGCCTCTCCTATTAACTATGCGTATAGACGCATTAGGAGGTAAATGCCCATAATCGCCACGCTGCGCAAGCGGATTGGCGATCGCAGTAATATGTCCACTATGATGACGCTGCTGCCCATCATCAATCTTTTATCAAATAATGGTCAGTGACACTTCAATCCCTTAGTCCACTTTTACGACACCCGCAGGGGGAGTTGGGGTGGTGACAAATGTATTCTTACTGCCGTCACCATGCACACGGTCAATCCACTCCCATGATATGAGTATTAAATGAAAGGGTTCGCTGCCAGGAATACAAAAAAGTGTGTTTTTTACTATCTTTTGTAGAGTTCATTTGGATATTTAGGAATTAATTTCGTTTCTAGCTACACCAATATAATACATTTAGTGAATAATGCTGATCTAAAACGCTGCTGGTTTCAATTGAGCGATTTGCATCGCAATAAAACCTCAAACGAGGCATCATACCGTTTGCTCAGAGATCTAAGATATATTTAAACTTGTGCACTTTATTCCAAAGATTTAAGGTTGAAAATGTTTTTTCAAAGCCTCCAATAAAAGACGTGCCCAAGCAAAAATAAAGGATAATTTTACAGCTTTTACGATGTTGTTCGCTGCATCTTATTTTAAATTATTGCTGGCTGAAAATTATTGTCCTTTTATCAGTTCTTCTGCTGATATTATGACTTTTATTATCATTCGTTATTTTTGACAAAAATTCCTTGAACATGAATAAACTTCACAAAGGAATGCACGAATAATACAAAAAAAGCTATTCTTTAGTACAGGTGGTGCCTTTTTTAGGCACTAGTGCGAGAAGTGGCTCATTTTACGTCTGCTCCAAAACTTCGGAAGGCCATCTATTCTGTACTAAAAAACGTCTTACGAGACACATGCAAAAAAGAAATTCGAAACTCGTGTCGATTTAAAACATCGCCACTCGTTTTGAATTTCATATTTTTCCCACTTGTGTCGTAATGTACTATTTTAGCATGTTATGATAGAGAGCAGGGATTTTAACAGACTTAAAAAAATTGGAGGTTCACAATTCTACTGGCCTTTTGTATGTTTCTTACTGGATATCCTTGAGAATCGTGATTTTAATTTTTTTTAATCGAACTGGTATATTCCCGATAAGGTCCCGTTGGCAACAAGTAGGGGTCTAATGATGGGATCGTGAAAGAATCGGTTGAAATAGGTTTTTAATTTTTTATATCCTGATTTTGATTTGTTTAGCTGAAAAAAAGATCTAACTCATGAAATGTAACTTTATTGTAGAACATTTTTATTTATTCACATGTCATATGTTTATGTGTATGTTAGTCATACAATATTGCATATTATTAAACCTTTGAAAACGATTTTGATGAAAAGTTTGACTCAATTATAAATATATAGCCACATATTGCACCATTATCATCATCATCATCATCATCATCATCATCATCATCATAACAGCCGAGAGACGTTCACTGCTGAACATTCCGGGCATCCCTAAAGATTGCCACAATGACCGGCCTTGTGCCACCCGCATCCAGCGGACTCCTGCGACCTTCACCAGGTCATCAGTCCACCTTGTGCTGGAAGGGGGGGCTACCCGCGCTGCGCCTTTCGATACGTGGCCGCCACTCGAGAACCTTCCCGCCCCAATGATAAATACCACCACCAATATAAACATAATTAGCGATTTAGGACAAACTAGAGACAAGGATTGTTCACCGGAGTAAGTTCGGAAAGTTGAGGCACGTGATATCTAATTTGTTTTCACTTCTCATGTCAGGACATTATGAATATAAATAAATATCTTGGGACATCTTACACAAATCGACCTAGTCCTACGGTTAGCTCACTTTAGGCTTGTGATGTAGGTACCAGGCGACGATAACATTAAAGACTCTAAATATGGTCAGGAATTCAGCATTAAAATCTTTTGGAATGCTCGCGAGCACGCTGTATAATAGATAGATACATATAGATTCTAATATATAGACAGCTACGACCAAGGATCAAATATTTAAATAGTTCCCTCGCCGGGATTTGAACCCGGAACCTCTAGCTTCGTAGGGTAACTACCAACTAGGCTACGGAGGCTGACACATTATGGAGGTCTCTTGTTACCAGACGCTTTCACTTTAGGCGCGTAATCTACAACCTGGGGGGTTACCATGACGTACTAATGTTCAGTTTAGGTTCAGGGAGAGGGACAGAGATATACGACTCGTATAGCCTTGTTCCTTTATCTCGACCTAAACTGAATTGCATTAGGACGTCATGGCAACCCCCCTGTACTTAATTATAATTATATTTAGATTATAATGGACCTTTTGAACGCAAAACAATTTTCCGCGCTACTGACGCCATGATGGAAAAATATATATTTGTAAAGAAATAATGACAACATAAAAATAAACTGTTTTTCAATGGATTTTCCTCAAAAAGTTATGACGTCAATTGCCGCCATTTATGTGCGTAGCACTTTACAAAGACGTCATATCCTGTGCCGGAAGGTAAAATGTTAGGTATGACGGGTATTTTAAGACCAAGATTATTTAATCACTAAATTAATTTCGAGAAACCGCCTTAGCCGGTTTCTCTAAGATCCCATTATCAGACTCCGATTCAGACCCATAATTTTACGACCCCGTTCGATTTAAATTAAATTTAAATTTTCTCTATTGGCCAGAATTTCACCGAACCGGGAGCCGTGGAGATCTGATGGAGGGGCCTTTGCCCAGCAGTGGGATACCCCTACAGGCTAGAAAAAAAAGATTCTCGGAGATATCGAGAAAAAAAAATCTCGAATAGAGAACCTTCCTACTATGAAGTCGGTTAAAAATAATGTTTCAACCAGTAAAGAGCCAAGACATCCAGCTGCATTCATCAAAATGTTTACACCGTTTCTTAGAATTTTTAATTAAAGAAGCTTTTCTGTTTATTTACAACGCTTTGCGGCGACTGAATAAATTAAAGTAAATATGGACTTGGAAAGCTCGAAAAGAATGCTTTATGGGTGGGAATGTATATTTTTATCATTTACCCCTGCTTAAACGAGTGTACACTGTATTGTCTGGGATTTACTTAGGTCTGCTGTGGTTTTAATTTAGTTAACATTGTTTATTTTCTCGTGTGTAGATATAATTTAACAGGCATGCCTCCTTGGCCTTGGTAGTCGGAAATGGTTTTAACCTACGAACAAATAAAACATGGAAGCCGCACGCCATACTAAATTGCCTTTTAAAAACGGTCCTGAATTTTAGTTGACAGGTGTCACCCCCTGTTCAATGCACCACGGCAATGAATTTTAATGTCAACCTATAAAAACTTAAACAGCCATTTAAAAATAGTTCTGGTAGGTCCATCAAAGTTTTGATTAGCGATATTCAATAAACCTTTGTCAAAAAATGTTGCGCCGAAATATGCGCGGTGTCACGAAAAGCGCTATATGTCTTGCCCATCTTGGCTCAATTGAACAATGGCCTAGGCCGCTAAATTCGTATGAAAATCCTTTACTATTATCTCGAGGTCAGGTGGATGACCTCGAGATAATAGTATATACGAGTTATACTTTAAAGCCTATTATGACGAACATAATGACAACATTTCATTGCATGTTTGAGAAAATTTATTATTGTATCAAATCATATTTAAAATTGTATCAAATGATGTTTTGGTTAAAAAACTGCATTTTATTGCTCGCAAACCGATGGTAATATACTATATGTAGACATAAATAGGATGTTTTATGCCACATAGTGCCTACACGAGACAATTTAGCAGCGACTGCGTTAGCATCAATCCGCAGCCGAGCCACTGAACCGAAATAAAGTGATTGGCGAATTGTGCATGCTGCCGTCCCGCGTCGCCTACGACATTATATCCATAGATAGTAACTGAAAATAATGATTTATTCATGAAAAGTATGGAATAGGTAACTGCATAACATAATATATCTGCAGGTCTAGTGAAGATGCCACTTTGCAATCGTATACGATAAGCGATAAGTAATAAATAGTATGAGAATGACAAATTCCAACGAAAAGTTACTTGACCATTTCCATACATTATTATGGTCACGTGACTTATCGCTTCGTTTACGAATGCAGAATGGCATTTTGACTAGACCTGCTTAGCTGTAATTTAATTGTTTTAGGCACTATACTTATAAGAATATACAATACAATACAATACAAATACTCTTTATTGCACACCTCAATAAATGAAAACAATTACAGAAAAAGTAGCGACTTAACTAGAGGTAGACAACAGGCGGTCTTATCGCTAAGAAGCGATCTCTTCCAGACAACCTTTAGGTAGCGGAAATAATTACATTTTTATATACAGTGTGTGGTCTTTAACACGGGAGAAAATTGAAATGAGTGACTCCTTAGACTATCAGCAATAATCCTGTAACGGTCCCGGTGTTTCAAAGTGGTTAAGTTCGGAGATATTGTCATTCAAAGCTATGGACCTTTAGTACTGGATCTTGGCATCACGATGTCGTAGCTTGTCAGTCGCAAGACATCTTGATAGTATACCAGGTAGGAAGTCATAACAATAATTTTGTTTGCATTTTTACACTAATTTGATACGGTTTTAAAAAAAAAATTGTACGTTTTTCAATGATTCAAAAATGATAAGTTATTGATAACTTTTAATTCAAGTAAATGAACCCATAATAATGAAAAATACATGAACAAAAAATTACAAAATTTTTTTTTTTTTTTTAATTACAATATGTGGAAATGATTGTTGATCAGCTTATTAATGCACCGTTTAAATTTTCACCCCGGTTGTAGGCCACACACTGTATACATAATATTTGTGATTTTTGAGTTTTATCTAAGTGTGTTTTATGTGTACGACCATTATGCACTGATACCTGCTTTAGCTTATTACTGAATCGGCCAAAGCTTAATAACTATATTAGTCTAAGTGTGCTGTATGGTAGTTGGAAGTTTGAAATTTTTATACTTACATGTATTTGTGTGTATGTAAATTGTATATATGTATAATATTTTGCACGTGAAATCAAACTTCATTTCCAACAAAACGTAATCACTGATATCTTTCAATACATCTTTCATTAGTATCATAATTAGAGGCATTTCAATGATTACGGCTAATTTTCTCTTTGTACGTAATTAGTATAATTATAATAAAGGCAGTATTATGTTTCTCCGATCGACCCAATTTGCCTGTTCCCGTGATGTTGAGATCAAAGTAAACAGTTATTTGCGACAGTAAACAAAGTTTGTATTTATACAGTTTGTTTACTAAATTACGAATGGATGAGAAAACTATGTACTTACCGTACCGTATTGAATGAGTGGGATTCTTGGTAAGTATTCTAGGTATTTCACGTATCCTCTTCCGGACTATTGCGATTTCTTAAAGACATATGGGCATTTTCACTTTTAGGGACACCCAATTACTCTCACAAAAAAATTTACTTCGAAGTCAGTTTTGTAAAGACAATTAAGCATAAAAAATATAAACAAAAAAAAATATCATTTAATCCAGAAAGAATACGCGTCTATGCAATATAAAAACGGGAATAAAGTGGATTTACGTAAATATTTAATATTATTAAAAATAATAAAAATATTATTTGACCGAATGTTATCTTACTAACGACCTTTTGTTTTGCGTTAACACTTACTACACAATCAGCAGTCGAACACTTTTCTATTGTTAATGACGCAAAACAAAAGGTCGTAAGTAAGATAAGAGTCGGTCTAATAATATTTCCCGAACTATACGCAATTACATAATTTTCGCATCCGCGGCAGCCTTCATGTCTGTGACATAGCTGATAAGCTGCAAGAATGTCGTTTGCGTTGGTACGGCCACGTATTACGACAACCGGCTAGCTACGTGGGGAACAAATGTCTTGCCATGCCGCCTCCGCCAGGACCTGGTAGAAGGGGTAGACCCAAGAAAAGCTGGCATGACGTCGTACGGGATGACATGCGTGCCAATGGTCTCACACAAAGGGATGTGGAAGATCGTGCAAAGTGGAGGAGAAAAAGCTGGAAAGCGGACCCCGGGCTTCGAGGCGCAGGCCCCGAATGCAACCGGGAATTACGCTAGGATGATGATGATGATGATGATGGGACTATGTGGATTTGTGTATTTATTTAATTTAGAATATGTCACGCCTATTTACTGGTAAAATTTAACTAAATTACCTTTTTACGTTGCTTATACTTCATCTAAAATTTTTCAGCATGTGACTTTGATGCAACCAATATTATGCGAAATTCCGACCAAGCTGATCACAGATTCATAATATCAGATAACATTTCAATATTCAGCTGCAGTTAGTATGCATTAATGCAAGCACTGTCCGCATGTAATGTAAATACGGGAACCAGACTCCAGGCACATTTCATAGCAAAATGGAACTTGAGGATTGCATTTAGAGTTCGGGTCTGTTTACTGGTTTTTATTCTTGTTTTGTGAAGCAATGAGGCTCATTTGGCGCACTGGTAACCGGAATGAATGCAATGGAGACTGGGCTTTTCGCGCAACGGACATGCCAAAAGCCTTTATTTTAGTATTAAATTCTGGACTTCGCTAAAATCTATGTTCTAACGTTTCTTGAAATATACGAGTTTTGAAGCAAAATGAGAAGTGTGATTGTAAATATAAAAGTAGATGTTACACCGCTTGCGATTCGTGTACACGCTAGCGGTGTGACATATACTACGACATTTCATACTATACAACACACTATGCAGTAAGCACACGCGTATTTGCAAGTGCTCCTGACGCATCCGGCCTTTAATCTACTTGAGTGAAAGATGCTGTTTAGTTCACTGTATTATATTTTACGATTTAAATGTATTTAATTATATGTATTGTATGTACATGTATGTACTACAAACTGTCTGTATCTATAAGTATGTACGTACCCAGAATCCGTAATACATACGTTGCTTAGTTTGGGGCTTGGCGGATCTCTGTAAAATTGTCTCCGGATATTAATTTATTTACTACATCACCCCTCCTAGGCCGTGTTTTTCAAAGGCGGTATAAATTCAATAATGTTTACGTAATTCCAATGCCAAACCTATTGAATACCTGTATCGTGTTTGAAATATTATTCATGATAAAGATGAAACCTAGAAAAGAATACATATTTGCTGTGGAAATCGAAAGCGAACTCAAGTAGAATGATAATTTATTATTATATTTCAATCTGATTCATTCTGATTCTAACGAAAATTGGATCCTAGATATCCGAATAAAGAATTATTATTATTATTATTTGTATCTCTCTTTGATCACCGGCCTATAAATCCCGGTCTTTTGATAAGCTTGCGCGGGGATACAGATCCTACACGTAGAGGCCCTTTTGAGAAATTTGCTGTGTTTTACTAGTTTATTATTATTATTAATAAGAATTATACGAAAATGAGAATCATGGGTCACATGGGGGCAATTATTATGTAGGTACCTATATAGTTATATTTATAAATAAATAATATCATGCAAAGTCAAAGTCAAAGTCAAACTATTCTTTATTCAAGTAAGCTTATTAATAAGCACTTCCGAATCGTCTGACATTATCAAGAGAGAGAAAAAAAATCTACTACTGGGCAGTACACAATGCGGCAGGCTTACACAAATAAAGTTCCACAGCCTACTCCCACAGTAAGCGTCGATTTAAACACGTGATAGTTAATACATACAAATAATTACGTAAACGACCATGGCCAAGCCACCAATATTCGTGATAAGTAGACAAAAAATGGGCGAGGGCCGGGACTCGAACCTGAAACCTTCAGCTACGTAGGTAGGATCACTACCGATTGAGTTACGGAGGCCCTATGTAAAAAAATTCTTACGCTTGAATCAAACTCTTACTTGGGAACCCGGGACAGTCAGTATACCACAAAACTTTACAAGCGTATCTACAAAATTGTCAAATTTTGTATGGGAATTTATACGAGTTTGTAGAATTGTACGCTTGTAAAGTTTTGTGGTATAGGCCACTGATCTGTCGTCAGCATTCAAGCAAAAATAATAGAATTATAAATAAATATGTAGTAATAAATATCTTGTTACATCTTACACAAATCGACCTGGTCCTACGGTAAGCTCAATTAAGGCTTGTGTGTACCAAGCAACGATGTATACAGGTGTTTCCATGACCAGGCCTTTACGAAAATGAGTAATAATACGCATTACTAGCAATCGTTTTCAAGTATTAACATTTGACAAATAATTAAATTGACCGTACAATTTTATTTCCTCCAAACGATCAATGTAACGCGAGTACTGCTTAGTTGTCAAACGTTGTGAGTGGCTGCGATCTGTCATTGACGTCATTGTCAAGTGCAACTTAACTATTCATTTTGAAGTACATTGCTTCTCAATTAACTTTTCTTAGAAAGTTAATTACTTTTAAAATTAGCATTTTGAATCGAATAACGTTCACGGTTTGGCTAGAAATCTGCATCGCATTCCTCGGTTTCGATAAAAGCCAGTATGATAGACACACACTGTATAATAGATATATACATAATTATAGGCACTTCAATACATAGACAGCCACGACCAAGGAACAAATATTTGTGATAAATAAATACACAAGTAATATTTCCGCCGGGGTTCGAACCCGGAAACTCCAGCTTCGTAGGCAAGGTCACCACCAACTACGCTGCTTATAATGCAATATTTGAGGTCGCACGGCTCGCACACTTATCATCTCGGCTTGAAAGTAGCAATAAAGATTAAGGCTGAGGGCGCCGTAATCGCCCGATGGATATTTTTGTAAATGAAAGCGAAAAGACCCGCAATTGGGTCCGATATAGCCTGTGGAGATAGCGCTGAGCTGCATTTACACGAGCGAGTATACTCGTGTAAAAAAATATCTGGCTCAAACAGGCCTGTGCAACTAGCGTGTTCGGTTCGGACTGTCAGAACTACCCCGGGGAGGCATAAGTACCTATAGCCTCGCACTCGCGATTGTTGTTCGTCAAATATCTACGTATTTATTCGACCGCTGTCAGACAATTGATCATAACAATGAACAATAAAAAATAAAAACAATATAAAAAGGTAGTAATTAAATATAAAGATTATATAATTTAAAAGGAAGCAACTTTATTATTCAGAAAAGGTTACGCGATAGAAAAAAAGCGCACTTCTACATTTTACATTGTCATTTAGCTTTGCGCGGTAGGAAATTTAACTTAATAGTATCGTAGCAAGAGTCATTATTTCTTTAAAGGGGTATTTGGAGATGGTTTTCTGTACTTGTACTAATTAATATGTATTCTGTGCCCCTAGCGTGATTGTAAATATCAAAACTAATTAAATATTATTACCTATATGACTAAAATTAAGATTTTTTAAAATTACAAATTGGATGTCCCTAAAAGTGAAAAAACGATAGCGATTTAACGATACTTTCTAGCGAATTTTATTTCTTCGATCTCAGAAAGCTCAGCCTTCTTTTGCTTTGTCTGCTGACTAAGGCACTAGACATACAAGTCAACTGGCAAATAGTAAAGGCAGCACGAATTATATCGCGACTGTAAGGACGGCAAAGGGCCGAGATAGGGCATAAGCCCTCTGTCATGGCGAAGCACTATCTTCTATTGTTAGTGATATATCGTGGTTGGCTTAGCTTTTTAGGTCACAAATACGAATACTGTGCAAAAACAAAAGAATACTAAAACTTCTAGGATAAGTTATTAGTAAAAGATATAATTTATTAATGAAAAAAAATACACAATTATAATAAAAACAAAACTAAAATCACAAAATACCATAATACCAATCTAAACTTATAACTAAGGAACCTTAAAGCTAAAACAATTTAAACACCAATCAGTCAAATAACCCACCCCGTAACATTCCCGGTGCAAAGGTGCCTAACAAACTAGCAGCATTTCCGCGCTGCACTGCAATAGAAAGCCTCTCCACCAGGAACGATCCGGAGCGGGGATCATGGCCTCGTTCTTGGAGACGATGCCCCAACTCCCCAAAGAAAGCTTTGGCTTCCGCGCACCAACAGCCCGTAGTTTCGACCTTTGGCTTCCGCGCACCAACAGCCCGTAGTTTCGACAAATTTATTAGTAAAATATTAACGCATAGAAAATAGGTAATTAATGGTCGAGTTTCATAGACCCTTCTATATTTTACGTCGATCTCGGAAATGCTTTAAACTTTTTTCATGAAAATTTAGCACTAAAACTGTAGCGGCCTATTTTTTAACACTTTTAGTTGTCACAAAAAAGTGGAGGGGGGGGGACAAATTTGAAAAGAGATGAATCCATGTAATTGTAATGAAAGTGACCATTTGATCGTCTGTTTATTTACTTATGGTCCAAGTGCAAGTATTATACTATATTTGGATAAGTGTTATTTTGATATCTAGACATAACAACAGTAAAAGGGTTTAGCAGCCTTACCGAACAAGAGGTGCCTTTCCCCACGGATGACGTCAATATTTTAGGTGGTGTACTAGCAGGACCTAAGAATACTTCATGCTTAATATCAGCTCTAGATCTTCTTTTGTTTCAGAGTTATTCAAGATAATGTAAAATATACAGGGTGCCGTTGAAAGTGGCATATTTCGTAAACTGTTCAAGTTAGATCAACCAAACAAAATTGTGTTTTATAACAATAAAATAAACTACAAAATGCATATTTTTAACCTGCATCTTGTCCTTATTTTTCATAATAAAAAAAGGTTTCTTGTTTTTTTTTCCATATTTTTTTTTATTTTACGCGGAGGTACACCTACAAAAAAAATATGCATACATAGCCTCTAATGTCCACTGTATACATAAATAAAAATATTTCCGTAAAACATCGTGCGTCATGCCAAAAAAAATTTTTTTTCAGAAGTAGTCGTTACTGGCATACAAATAAAGTACCAGTGCAGTGTGAACATAAGTTAGTGTGTAGGTATACAATCTCTCGACACTTACCGCACAAAATATCATTGACGTAAATTGACTTATTAGTACATTTGCTTTATAAAAGAGAGATAAACATTTGACACATAGTATTGTTTTCTACATTTGATTTGTTGCATTTTCTGTAGGAAAATGGAAAAAATTAAGTGTAAGTCTTGTGAAAAAACGTTAAAAAATATATGTGGAAAGAAAAAATGCATACAAACTGGACAAGAGGCTGATTTATACAGGGTGTGGCCTGTAACAGGAGCAAAAAATCAAATGGAAGACTCCTCTGACTGCCTCTAGTTATTCGCAAAAGGTCCCAGTGTTTTAAAGTTATCCATTAAGGAGAAACAGTATGTTAAAGTTACGACCTATGAGTGATGTATCTAGGTATCACAACATTGTACCTTATTAATGATTAAACATATTGGTAGTTCAGTGGACATAAAACTAAATGAGCTAAAAAGTTTATTTGAACTCATGGTTTTATAACTGGTTTAGCAAAAAAAATTTTTTTTTTTTTGTATTACATCGATTTAACTTTTTTGGTATAAGTCAATTTACGTCAATGATATTTTGTGCGGTAAGTGTCGAGAGATTGTATACCTACACACTAACTTATGTTCACACTGCACTGGTACTTTATTTGTATGCCAGTAACGACTACTTCTAAAAAAAATTTTTTTTTAACATGACGCACGATGATTTACGGAAATATTTTTATTTATGTATACAGTGGACATTAGTGGCTATGTATGCATATTTTTTTTGTAGGTGTACCTCCGCGTAAAATAAAAAAAAATATGGAAAAAAAAACAAGAAACCTTTTTTTATTATGAAAAATAAGGACAAGATGCAGGTTAAAAATATGCATTTTGTAGTTTATTTTATTGTTATCAAACACAATTTTGTTTGGTTGATCTAACTTGAACAGTTTACGAAATATGCCACTTTCAACGGCACCCTGTATATTTTACATTATCTTGAATAACTCTGAAACATAAGAAGATCTAGAGCTGATATTAAGCATGAAGTATTCTTAGGTCCTGCTAGTACACCACCTAAAATATTGACGTCATCCGTGGGGAAAGGCACCTCTTGTTCGGTAAGGCTGCTAAACCCAAATGCACAAATAATAAATAAACATGCGAGGAATTGGTCACTTGCATTACATTCTTAGATGGAATATATTGCCCTAGTGTTAAAATATAGCCTTTTATTTCTCGTAATCATAAACATACTATTTCGAGTATAACATAAAGTTATGATAATAAAGTTATATTATAATAAAATTAGAAGTAAATAAATAAATATTTTTTATAACAAAGTCCACATATAGGTACATACATCCACATCAAAATATTTTGATTTTAATATACTATACAGTAAACCTCAAAATAGCCGCACGTATACCTAATATGTGTTCACTCCACCCAATTATGAAAGTGTCCACGACACCTCCGTCATCCGATTCAGCCCGAATTACACGGAACAATAAGCCTAGGCGAGTCAACACGCCGTGTAAATACAGGCTAATGACGGACGGTTCTAGAAAAACATGTTAACTTAGGATTATTGACACTTGGTTAAAGGGCAGTTTATCCAGCAACGCTGATCTCAATGAGGAAAGTTGATGCTTAGTCACACTAGATGGCGCAATCATTCCCGTATTTTCACTTTTCGTCATCATCATTATTTTCAGCCGTTACTCGCCTACTGCTGAGCATAGGTCTCTCCTCTTATACGCCACTGGTTCTGGTCCTGAGCTAACCTCATCCAAAAGTGAGCGGTACTCTTTCGAATATCGTCCACCCATCGAGCGGTCGGACGCCCTGCGCTTCTCCCATCTGAAAGCTTTTCACTTTTAGGGACACGCAATCAGAATCAAATAAAAAAAAACTTTAGTTACAGTTAGGTACGTAACTATTATACGGTACGATATCTTTAGGAATTTGGGCTTGGCTGGCGTTTTTATATTAAAATATCGCTTATAATTTAATTATAAGCGATGACCATAATGTACAAGTGATGGAAAAACAAAATGTTCAGAATAAATACATAGGACAATCTTAAACAAATCAATCTATTCCCACGGTTGTAATTATGTTGTAGGCACCTAGCGACGATACATATAATAAATACGTAAATACATAGAAAACAGCAATGAAACAAATATTTATTTGTGATAAACGCACACACAAATAATAGAAACCGGGTTCAACCGATTTCTCCAAGTCGGGGTCCGACTTGCTGCCAACGGAACCAACTCGAGGTCATACTCGTTTCATCCATAAAAATATTTTATTTATTTATTGTAAGAAACCGTGTAAATGACCGTTATATCCGTTTAAATGTTGCCGCATAAAAATGTACAAATGATGTTATATTAGGGTGTGCAATCGACTTCAAGGATATCGTTACAGTGTATAGGTGCCAAAATAAATTTACACGACTTTATTGCCTTGACATTAAGGTCGTGTAAATATATTTTTGGCACCTAAACCGTAATGATACCTTTGACGTCGACTGTGCATAAAATACTGGTAATTAATATGACCTACAGTTCCCTTAAATTATAGTTGCACAAAGTAAAATGGCGACTAACGGTTATAACAACATCTCGTGTTCTTCATAAGATGTGTTACACTTCATCCTCTTGACACTAAATTACCTTCACTCACACGTCACATTGTCTCGCAATTGGTCAACAAAGACAATTATTTACACAGGACGACGTTTTGACAACAGTATTACGGCACGAGGCAGTTATTACGCCAGTGGCTCTAGACGCCCATTTTGGTACATATTACCGCTGACAAGGGTCCATGGGAGTTACCCGTTTGAAAGAATAAAAGGATAGGGATACCCCATTTTCGGAAAAGAATATAAGAATAGTAAGGAAGTGCTAGTACCCGACGCTGTACCTATACTTTTCATTATTGCATTAGTTGCCATCGATAAGATAAAATCAACTATTAGGGCATTTAAACTATGATTAATGTACCTTTAATGCTTCATATCCCAACTTTGACTAGGCTAGACTATTAAGACAGGCTGACGTTTATTGGGACTTAGTGTTAATATTTCCAATGTCCCAATATGTAACATTGAAACTTGTACTGAAGTGCTATCTATTGGGACCGCCAGCAAAAGCACCTGACGCTTTCTCATACAATGGAGTTGTTTAAGAAAATTTACAATTTAGAGAAATTTTGATATTGTCACCCTATAAAATAAATACTATTTAACAAATCTAACAAACTTCTCTCCCAAAACACAATTGACAATACTTTATGTAGATTTATATATGAGCACAATATCGTGATTCAAATAAATATTCTCTGTTGACATGTTACGCACTAGTACTCACCTTACCTACGGTCTAGCAAGCTGAAATACATGTGGATAGTGTGATGACGTAAAACGGGCAATTTAAAAATTAACCGAGAATAATAGGTAGATAGTTACTCGGATACCTAATAAAAGTTTACCCGTCAGTCATATGTCAATTTAGTCCGCTGGATTGTGGATTTATACAGGGTGTTTTTTTTTCGACCGTTCAAATTCTACGTAGTGAATGTGTAGGTCATACTCACCAACTTTTACTATGGGGACAACGTCGAAATCGCGAAAAAAAAATCAGCTGTTTCATACAAATTGGCGGCATTACGCCGGCCGAAATGTATGAAACAGCTGATTTTTTTTTCGCGATTTCGACTTTGTCCCCATAGTAAAAGTTGGTCAGTATGACCTACACATTCACTACGTAGAATTTGAACGGTCGAAAAAAAAACACCCTGTATAGTATGCTTTATGCAGTTCATAATTTTTTCAGCCCTAAGATATCCACCGCTGAAAATAGGCCTCCCCGTTAGACATCTACATACACCGGTTGCAAGCGACCTGCAGCGTCACCCGCCGATCTTTATACACCTTATGAAGATCGGACAACTGAGTTTGACAAACTGCCAAATTTATGAAGTTGCCTGCACTGTTTTGCAACTGGCATACTATAACTGCTTCATTAAGTTCTAAGAATCCTCTGTGGTCACAATAAAACCTATTGAAACCAAACTCTTAAGCCTACTGAACTAGATAAATGGATCAATTCCTTCCGCTACAAAAGTAGTTTCAGCGAAAGAGCTATCGAAACTTTCAGTATTTAAAAGCACTGTAAAGCAGTAAGGCAGAGCATGCGGAGCGCAGCTTTGCATTTTCAAACTTTTCAAGCCTTGAATGACTCCGCTAGGGTAATTTTAACGGACAAAACCTGTATTGTATTACTAGTAAAGTCTCATCTCTATTTAATAGTGCAAAAAAATTGGCGCACGTAAAAAATATAAAAGATAAGTTCACAGAGTTATTTTTGATGCACATAAGCAGATTCATGAACGTATACTTTTAAACAAAAAGAGCTTGGTATATAAACTAAATGCGTCAAAAGAATACAATAATTTACGTTATCAGTGTAATCACATATTTATTTTGATTGGTACAACTGGTGTTTCACTTTCTGAGTCATAACAAGACACATACAAAAACTTTAAATAATATTAAAATACGATCTATTTCCACGATAGGTAAGTTTTTTGGACGAAATTATTTATTTGATCTATAGCTTATGTTGTGGTTATATGGGTGGTTGGGTGGTCTATAAGCAACTGTATAGGTAAATAGCTTGTGTTGTAGATATTAAATAAGTGACGATACACAACAAATAAATTTTAATTTCCGGGATTCCAATCCAGAAAACCAGTGTCGTAAGTAGAGCACTACCAGTATCAGTACTGGTAGGGCTCTACCACTACCACTGGTTAAGCTACGGAGGCTGACTATGATTAGACAAATAGACGGTAAATCATAGTATTGTCAGCCTTTAGTACCGTTTGTTTGTCTTTGGTAGCTGGGTGCCAAATGGGATATATGGTTTCCCGCCTGGTAGCTAGCTATGAAACGGGAATAACTTTCTCATCTCGTAACCAGATTTGGTAGCTGGCTTTCAAATGGAAAATATGGTTTCCGGCCTGGTCGCCCACTATGAAATGGGCATAACTTTCCAATCTCGTAGTCGGATTTGGTAGCTGATTACTAAGCGTGGTTAAAAATCATTAATGGAAAACTCCCAATTTGTAACCAGTTACAACACGGGATTTTATTTTCCGTTTCGAAGCTGATTACTACACGTGGTTATAAATCGGTAACGGTAAAGTCCCGATTTAAAGCCAGTTACCTACTGGGATTTTATTCCCATTTCGAAGCTAGTTACTAAACTTTGACTACCAAACAGTGCTGAAAAATCGTCAATAGTATGAGTAAATGAGTACATATACTAATGTATAAGGAAAGAAATTAGCATCTGTCGTACAACTTACATAGTTACCTATACATTCGAAAATGAATCTTTCTGAACAGTCTATCTACTCCCACAATGTCGTAACAGATGCGCTTACCATAGAAAAAATTAACTGCAAAAGACTCTGGTTGTCACGGGATTCGAACCCGCCTCCTCCGAGTTACTGGCTCAGTTTTATATGAGTCTATGTACCTACTCATATAAAATTTCAATCTGCCGCGGAGTACGACGCACTGCTCCGTATATTTCATACTAAGTTACGAAGCCGGCTCAACCGAGATGCTTTCAATATCATACATATTCGGAAGCGGGCGATATGTGAAAGTAAATGGAAGCGCAGAGCAAAAGGCTTTCATGCAAAAATACTTTATTTCACGGCATTATAACTTTGGTGCAACTGAGAGTTTTGTTTGTTTCCTTTTAGTTTATTTTTATGGAGTTGTTTTGGTGCAAGTTGGAAATAATTTAATGTTGTGCCAATAAATCAGTTTTGATCACGCGTAGCAATGCATCGAGGAGAAGTATAAGTAAAGGACCATGCCCAACTTTGTATGGAACTTTGCCCCAAAGTCAACACAGCTAAAAGTTACATTGTTGAATAGGTCTTTAAATCTACTTCATTTCATTCTATGGGCACCAAGATGAATTCCATTGCAGAACTGAGATATTCATATTTGTCAGTGTGAAGATTGTATTCACACTGACAAAAATATAAATATCTCATAGATCAGAGATACTGGTCGTTAATCATTAGGATATCGAAGTGTGTAAAAAAAAGATTGTGCACACGTGATTGTATGTTAATCACGCTTAGTTTCTTTTTTCTTTTGACATTAGCCTTTTTTTTACATACAAAATAAGGGTGATCACTGGTAGCTGCAGCTAAACTAATTAATAAATAAACTAATAAACTAAACTAATTAATTTATTTATCATAAACTAGTGGCTAAATCTACAGAGGTTTTCTACTGAATTAGCTCGTATTCAGGCTGACAAATATATGAATATCTCAGTTCTGCAATGGAATTCGATTTCGTGCCCATATAATGAAATGAAGTAAAGTTAAAGACCTATTTAATGACCTAACTCTCATGTTTGTTGGTCTTGGGGCAACTTTGACGCATGGTCCTTTGCACGGGAAATGTTCTCAGAGTTAAATTTAACATATAATTGAATTATGTGATGATTGCATGCGATGTTTTTCTGAATTGGCTTACTACGAGTAAAATAAATTTGAGTATAATTCGAAAAAAATATTTAATCCCGTGCCTGCTGCTCGGTCACATCTCATAAGAGAATTGTGGTAAAAGTGACCAGATAAGAGATAAAAGCATAGTAAAAACGTGGAACCGAATTGCCACACGAAGAAAAAATCTTTATTTATAAGTACCTATATAGTATGCATACATTTATATAACTTGTCTTCTTCTGTCCGACCTCCTACTACTCGCCATCCTAAGATCTCAAAGCTGAGACATTCGTCAATTGTTGTGTGGGAAGAGCATAATGTTACCGACGAAAAATCATCAACCGAATCAGTCCATTGATAGACAAAGACCTATCTCCTATGCGTAAGGACTCACGACGAATTGAGAATGTCCGTAATTGGTACGCTAGAGAAGCGGGTTGGCAAAAGCAGTATATCCACTATGATGGCGCTGCTATCATCAATCTTCAATAAACGAATAGTCAGTGTCACTTCAATCAAGTGGTCGACTTTTTCGACACCCAGTACACCCACGGCCAGGCTAACTAAACACGGGTTTGATAAACTTTTATCACCAACCACTGCATCAGGCCTGTTGCCGCGAACACCGAAGTTCTTAAATTTCGGGGATTTGTCTCTATTACTCCTACGATGGCGTCATTAGAGTGACAGAGAAACATCCTCGAAATTTACGAACTTCGGTGTTCGCGTTAGGTTAAGGGCGCCAATCCTTCCATATCGCATCTCAACCACGAAATTCCAATCTCTAAGCGAAAGCTGCAGGCTTAGAACACTACACTTCAGATTGGCTATCATATCGTATCAAAGACGGTAGCACATACGTAATCAAAAGCACTCGATCTGCAGTGGCAGTGGAGTGTACTACCGTGATAGATCTAGTGTGAGGGATTACAGTACTTGGATTGATACTTGAAGTGACCATAATGGGTTAAGAGCTAAACCTGAGATAGTTGACACTAGGGTGCACTTTGAAAATAGAACATACAAGTGCGAAAAATGAAGTTCGAAGCAAGCGGCTATAAATTAAAACACTATCAAAGGGTGTGTTTAAATCGATACAAATTAGCTTTTTGCACGTGTATCGTACAAAATTATTCAGTACAGTAATGGCCCTCTAAAGTTTTGACCTGGCAAGAAATGAACCACCTCTCATTCTCTTCTCAAAACACTATTTGTACTGAAAATAGAGTTTTAAATCATATTTTAAAGACAAACGGGTCTTAATCGCTTAAAATTACAACATCCATTTTAAAGCCATTGGATGTTGTGAGTGTTGTGTGTAGGCCTAGTGACAACCCTAGCCGTAGAAGTGAATAATCAAGATCAAGTGCGGGTAATTCGAAAAACCCGCGCAGCTCGAAGGTGTTGATACATTCTCTCGCCAGTTTGCCTGCCACGGGTGTGGATGTGTGTGTGTGGAGTCATGCCCGAAACGTCAGGATATAATTAACGTAAGTTTACGCGATTACGAATTTAAGACCCGTTTGTCTTTAAAATATGAGTGATAATCGTGAAAGTTTAAATCAATATAAAAAGTTTTAAATGTTTTCATATTTTTAAAGAATCATTCAAAATTTATTTGATGTATGATATCGTTGCCAATATGTCTTTTAGCGGAAATGCCTTTAATAAACAATATGAATAAATATAGTTTCTGTCAGTATTTTTTTGTCAATAAGATGTTTGAGAAGACTGTTTTGTTTGTGAATGATACAATATTAGCTGTTAAAATTTTAGGAGGCAGCTACAGGTTAAATTGAGAAACTTTACCTATGAAATAAACGAACTTTTTTTTAGTGATTCGGGTCCTACGTTACGTTGCTAGCGGTAGGACCTCGTGCAGGGTCCGCCTGGATAGCCACCATCGTCTTACCCGTTAACCTGCCGCTAAATAGCAGTGTTTGGATAGCTGTATTTCGGTTTGGGGGTAAGATAGCCGGTGTAATTACTGGCATAGATAGAGGCAATCCATCTAAATGATCGATTCTCTGATCACTATATCCATGGGCCTCAGTTCCTGTTTTCTATCAGGGGTGCTGAGAACTCAGTAATTGCCTACCAACGTCACAAAAAAAAAATACATTAATATGACGTACGCATTAATTCTAACGACTCTAACAGTGAAGAATCTTGTTTTTTTTAAGTAATCATCCTATGATTGTAATAAGTCCATGTCTCACAGGTATTATGCTTAAATTATTTACATTTAAATTCGAGTCCACATTAACCAAGCTAATAAACTGCCATTAACTTAACGATGCATAATAAAGCTTTTAAAAGCCTGACCTTAGATATAAATAAAAGGCTATATATAAAAATAGATTACGAGCAAGATTTCTCAATATAACCACAAGGACGTTGCAGAAATAAACGACCTACCTACTGCAGTTGAAACTTATGAATAATATAATTCTGTTGCATGGACCGTATTGCAGTGTTGCTACTATATATATAGAAGCGACTAGAGTGCTCACAAATATCTGGCCGGGATGCTTAGCCAAGTTGCTAATCGCTAACGCTATTTCACCATGATGACAGATGGTACAATTGTAAAATATCACTGTTACTGACGTCACAGGCCTCCGTCGGCCACGGCTACCGCTTATCGGATAGTCCATGTAATTATTTATCTCTCTCTTATCTTGTGCTGCTGTAATTGGAGAAACGGTAATTTTTACAATTGTTGCACTTATCAACATGGTGAAATATTGACTTGAACACTTATTCACATCATTTGTGAGTGACAGATATGCTTGTTATCATAAATTAAAGAACTATCGATATTTACAAACATCGAAATTAGCGGTTTAGTGGTTGGTTGTCTCTGAAGGTGCATTCAGACCAAACGAGCATTCGATATTCTATCCCCCGCTCTACGAAATCAACGAATCACGTTTTGTGTAACGATCGAATTTCGTAGAGTGGGGGGATAGAATAGCGAATGCTCGTTTATTCTGAATGCACCTTTATGCATGTGGTACGCTGCCTAACCTGTGATTGGTGGATATGTACCCACATAGCATGGACCTAGTGGAAAAGCACTCTTAGCATTACTTTAGAAGGACCGAGTATTATGAGTTACCACAGTTTCAATAAATTTGTTGTTTGAATCTCATTAAAGATATTTTCTTGTCTCTAAGCCTTTTTCTTAAGGAAACATACATGTTTTGGAAGGTTAGAATCCGGAAATGAAGTAGGTAGCAAAAATAATTGATTATTATTACATACAATACTTTACTCGTTTACAAATTTATGAGATGAAGACAAATAATCGAAGTGCATAAATAAAACGCTAAATACAATTTCGAAGTGATTACAAAGTCACTTCAAAGACTCATCTTTAATATAACTCATTATAGTTTTAGAATTTAATCCAAACAGTAGCTCAAAAGCAACAATAAAATTCCTTTGTTCTATTCGGATGTCTAGTAATTTTCATAAATAACTGTACGTTTATATACTTACTGCTTTGGGATAAGGTACATAATTGTATCCATATTTATGAGCTCAGCTGTAAAATAAAACGTACCTTCAGACGTAATTAACAAAGTTATTGTAGTTATTATTCTAGAAGTGAATATTGAAATGGAAAATTAAAATGGAAAATTTTCGGTGAACTCAAACGAATCTGATTCGGTTATGGACGAGAACTTGGCTTCATTAATTAATTAAAATAATTCGGTTGCTTGACTGAGTACCTAAACTTGGCTTAACCAAAAACGAATGGCGAAAATAATAAAGGAATAGAAAATATTGAAGGAAAGACTGAGAAGAAAGAACTTTGAACGGATAAAAGAGGAGGTTAAGTTGTACCATCTTGTCAGAATGTAACCGAAAGACGTCCACTGGCTGTATAGGCCTCCCTCAAAGATTTCCACAATGACTCCTGCAACCTTCACCAGGTCAAACGGCTGGGCCAATTATATTCGAAATAGTTTTATTTCAAATAATTCTATTATATTCATAATGTTTTTTACAATTTTTGAACCCACGGATCGAAAGTTAGAGGGGCGGACACGATTGTTTTATTATGAAGCGGTTATCTCCTGAATTATTGACTTTAGGGAAGAATTTTCTTTGAAGACCCTTATCTTCTTATAAAACCTATTAAATGATATCCCACACTAGGATTACAGCAAATAAAAAAAATCATCCCCACTTCACCAGTTGGGGAGGTACCCGAAAAAAATCATCATCATCATCAGCCCATAATCGTCCACTGCTGGACATAGGCCTTCCCCAATTCACGCCACCATACTCGGTCCTCAGCTCTCCGCATCCAACCACTTCCCTCTACTTTCTTTAGATCGTCGGTCCATCTGGCGGGAGGGCGGCCCACCGGGCGAGTCGTTCGCGGTCTCCACTCCAAGACTCGTCTGCTCCATCGGCCATCGGCTCTTCGACAAACATGTCCCGCCCACTGCCATTAAATTTCAGTTCAACTTCACGAAAAAAATTGGTTTCTAGTTTTTATTGTACCACTTTGTTGGTATGATTAATATGTATACCTGTACCAAATGGCAGATTTCTGGTACTAACGGCCACTGAACTGATGCTGCGGACAGACGGACAGTCGGACGACGGACATGGCGAAACTATAAGGGTTCCGTTTTTGCCATTTTGGCTACGAACCCTAAAAAGAGAAAAATTTGACGCACAATAGTCCATTAGGCGATGTTCATATTCCAAGTATACATAATTACGCCACATTGTCTGCCATTTTTATTTAGCTGACTATCTGACAAGACTCCCCATAGACAAAACGTCGTAACTCACACGGTTTCACTGCAATCATAAGACCTTTCGAGAACAGAGTTCAGTAATGTGTTGAATTATAAATGTCTAGCGAAAAAAAACGCCTCTAAAAGTTGGGAATAAAGTCTTTTTTGCTGTGGCAGAATGGCAGAGGATTATGAAAATTGTTGTAATGAAGACCGTATTAGAATGTTGGTGAGTTTTGCTCGAAATAAATTTAATTTGTTTGAGCAAGATGGCGGCGTGCGTTTCAAAAATAACGAAGTCCTTTTAAGCCAAGCAATATAAATACTACGGAATTCCTGTTGGGATAATTTTGGAACTGAATTGTTATCTCGGCTAAGGATTTAAATTTAAAAAGCAGGTAATATTAAGGACTGTTTTAATGCATTGTTATAATTAATGTATGAAATAAAAAGGCAAGGTCAATTTTATAATAAATAAAAATACAGCTACGATACATACGATTTGTCAAATAATGCCCTCGCCGGGATTCGAACCCGAAACCTCCAGATTCGTAGGCAGGGTCACTACTAAATAGGCTGCAGAGTTGACAATACATATAAATAGTACATTGTGCATCAAGGGAGGTAAGTACGGAATTACTAACGAGAGTGTTAGAAGCCCGACGCCGTTAGGCGGAGGGCTTTTATGACTCGAGTTAGTATTCCGCTTACCGACTGTGATGCATACAATGTTTTTCATCACACTTCCCGATAAAATTCCCGAAAAAATAAGTATAACACACAAAACATAATATTATTAAATGACGTACTGACATTTCTATTACTCCCTAGGGAATTTCACTTTTCTATTACTCCCGCTACGCATGCAAGCAATAGCGCGATTAGACAGCAAGTGTGATGAAAAAATATATACAATATAAATAATTCATAGTTATAAATCTTTAGTGCCCTAGGGAATTAAACTTATTTTCAAGTACTGTTTCAAAAACTCGGCACGACTTTTGAACATGCGCGAACATAGTTTCCATACAAAGCTACTTGCACAAATTGAATCTATTACAAACTTTGATTTTAGTTTAAAAGCCGATAATTCTGTATAACAACCTAGGAGGCTGCTAACCAGATTTTCAAAGTAATATCTTCATCGATTTTATCTTATAAATGCTACACTAGAAGCGAGCTTTTGTGTACTACAATATTAGTCCTGGGTTTGAGTACCGGCAAGAGCAGTTCCAACAAATATTTGTTCTTAAGAAATTCTTGGTTGCTTTCTATGTAAGTAAGTAAGTATTTAAGTCGACTAAGGAATTGAAGTGTCACTGACCATTATTTGATAAAAGATTGATGATGGGCAGCAGCGTCATCATAGTGGATACATTACTGCGATCGCCAATCCGCTTGCCCAGCGTGGTGATTATGGGCATTTACCTCCTAATGCATCGATACGCATAGTTAATAGTTAACAGGAGAGGCCTACGTCCAGCAGTGGACTATCATAGGCTGATGATGATGATGATGATTATGTCAATATCGTCGTAGTCATACTGACAACTTATGCCATAAATGAGGTTAGAGTTGGACGACATGCGTAAAAAAATTTATGCTATTTATTTGTCATTTATATATGTATATATTTATATAAACATGTACTATTTATATGTAAAACGACTAGTTCTAGGACGACTTACGTGCATAATTCAAAATTCCAAAATTTTGAATTAGGTTATTATACATATAAGTAATTGTAAAGGTACCTAACATTACTACTACAAGCTCTTATATAGGTACATTATTTTTGTTCCAAAATATGTATCCTCGTAAAGTCGTAAGGCATATTATAGTTATTTTTCCTATTTTTAATTTAAATCTTGTGCTATTATAATGTAAATTGCTCAGAAATTTGTTAGTTTCAAAAAGCAATGAAACTAAAGAAACTACTTTTATTGGTTAACGAAAGATTCATGTTTACGGGTCTTACGAGGGTATACAATTTTGGGTGAATATCTAAGCGTTTCAACCGACTAATTTTGCTGGTATAATTTTTGCCGAAGTTTCTAAACGTCTCAATGGTATACTTCATCATTTGTATAAGGTACCGTGCCTCATTCAAATGACAAAGCAGCACAATATGACAAATAGAATCTTCAGAAAAATGATGACACCAAAATTAGGCGGTTGAAACGCTCAAATATTCACCCTTTTGCAGTTATTATTCAAATGCCGTAAACAAAAAATGTACACTTATTTATGAACTTGCCTCTACCTTTGAAGTTGTGGCCCTGTTAATCTTTTATCTTCACAAATATTTAAGCGGCCCTTAAAAGAGTCATGTGTCCAGCCACAAAGGGTCCATGCATTATGGAGCCCCAATATCGTTGAGAGGGTCCCGCGGTCGCTTGGCTAGAGTGCCGTATGTAATTAGTAAAATACCTACCTCCTGGTGTACTAACACGAGTACAAATTAACTTGTCGGCTGTTTTGTAAATTTCTTATGTAGTGCTGTTGATGCCCCCAAAAAAAAAGCAAATTTCACTATAAAAACTGTCACTACCTCTTGTGTTAGCAACCTCTTATGTCAGTATTGAATCAGAGATGAGATACGAACTTTATTTCAAGTACAACTAGTAGCCGGCAATAAAGTTTGCTTATAGGCCTCTGGAAAAAAACTGGGCTTTATAGAGCGTTGTCCCTCCCTAACATATCGCTCACTCAGAATCAAAACGTCACTATCCGAAAAATCGAGTTTTTGAGCTATCAATGCCATCTAGCCAATCTTGCTGCAAATAATTCAATGCAAAGACACCCATAGCACTAGCGCAATTATGAGCGGTAGAGGGCGCTAGTGTTATTATAGCAAATAGTGGGGATAGACGCGTGCGTCATGGGAATACTGTCGCTATTGCATTAGTGACATGAAATTCGACAACCTTTTTATGTCAGTATTGAATCAGAGATGAGATACAAGCTTTATTTCAAATACAGTACCCGGCATTTTTTTCATACTAAAGCAAGCTGACGAAGCAAGTAATTTTTAGAAAATGTTTGAATGTAGAGTTACTTACTTTTAAAAATTACATAATGTCTTCTTTCAGGAAAATATGCTATCTAGGATATTTAAGGTACTTTCCTTTCTTGTCCCATAGTTTTGGGCCGCCCTGTATATCGTCGCCTAGTAACAATAGCCTTATTTTATGCTTGTCTCAAAGTAGGCACAGACTAGCCCTCGACCGCGAATTAAAATAACGGCATGTACACTCGGGGGGGATTTACATAAGCCCTTGGGTGGGGGGTGGTAGGTGATAATAAAGTTCGGTAAGATCGCACAACACCGCGCGAAAAGTGGGACGGGCTCAGGGTTGCCAGCTAGAAAGAAGAAAGCGAGAGTTATGTGTAATTTTAGTTTTCTTTTTTTGCTGCACAGGGCTACCACGATCTAATAATGCGATTTAGTTGTAGATTTACTCGTAGTTTAGGACCTAAACTGAATCAGTCGTCAGTCAGTTTTATAATATAAGAGTAACAACTGTCATAAACTGACAAGCCGAACCAAAACTGAATCGCATTTAAGACATCATGGTGGCCCCCTGCACATTTCCATTTTTTTTTAATTTCATATTTTGTCCTGTAAGAATAAAAACACTGTCGCTTTTTTTCATTCCATGTAATTTTAAATAGCCAGGGAATATAGGTGTCAATAGAAGAGAATGAATTATCTTCTTAAGATTCAAAGCTGTCATGGTCCAAGAAAATATAATATGCTTACGAATTTGCTAAATTAGAAAAAAATACGATACTATAATGGTACTAGTCAAAACGGTCACAGGATAAATTATGAGAAATATTTCGAAATTAAGTTTATTAGCAGAAGCACTATTCTAAAAACTGACGGATTTTAACCTTTCAAAACTGTGTGTATATTTGAATTAAATTAAAGTCTCAATCAATTTGTAAACTTAATGGTGTAGGTGTAAATCAACTAGAACTATATTAGGTTTTAGGTAACTACCTTCTGACTAGTAATTTAGATACTACGAATATAGTTATAGATTTGTTTCTCGCTCTCTCTCTCTCTCTCATTGGTATAACATGTATTCGTACCTGTGTAACTGAATAACAAGTGCCGGGCTTTTGTTAAGCAAAAATAAACACCCTACATTTTCCCCTTCACTGACAACCCTAGCAATGTGCGGTCACCGCAGGATTTATCTCCGTCCTTAACTCAACTTGTTACCAACTGGCATTAGCGCGTTGACACTGAATTCTACACAATTCTACATAATTCTACACGATTCTATGTAATTCTACGTAATTTGGTAAACATTCTACGTCCTCTGGTCAGTTGGGGCCGATCGGACGAAGCCTTAATCAAAACTTGGAGTAATCGTTTTATTAGGGTTTAGGGTTGACACAAGGATATAACCGCGAATATAGATATTGGGAATTTCGTGCAATCAGCTCTGTCACTCCCATTAAATGAAGAGCAGAGCAATTGTTAAAAATTTGACGAGAAAAATTGATAATTTACATTAGTATTAATGGTACTGACAACAGTTGCGAGATATATTCAGCTAGAGTAAAAGTTTGTTTTAGACATTTGTATTAAAAAAAGAATGTATTAAAAATAGTAATAATTTCGAGATAAATTTTAAAATACGAAATTGTAAATAATATCAACCAATACGACATTGATTCTTGATCGTATATACTGTATATTTTTTTATTTAGGAATTTAAAGCATCAATTTGTAGTAAAACTAAATATTATCATTAAATGAATATCTGAACCTACGGGGTTAAATACGAGTGTAATGTGTAACAACTGTATTATTAATTTTTTTTTTCACTGTAACAAAACATCCTGCACATTTGCCAAATATTTAAATTTACAGCCTCCACTGAAATTAAGTCTCTAAATGGGCATCAAAAATAATAATTCACCTCACTATAGTTCCGTTTAACGAGCGCCAAAGTCATTTTCGGTTTTAAACTGTTTGATTATGAGCGCTGTGAGTGAGCAGGAAAGTTATATTCAACTTTCGGGAGTAATTTTGCCTACGTCAGATTTTCAAATTGACGCCGCTTGGCAAACTGTGAGGTAATTTTTGTTAGGGGTGCTTTGTGTACCTATCATTAAAGAACATTATTTAGTCCTAGTTTTATGTATTGGTGGCCACACAGTAAGAATACATTTATCACCACCCAAGTCTACCCAAGTTACTGACATAGCCCTCCGGATTAGCAAGCTGAAGTGGCAATGGGCAGGCCACATTGCACGCAGAGCAGATGGTCGATGGGGTCGAAAAGTGCTCGAGTGGAGACCACGGCTAGGCAGGCAAATGCAGTTTAGGACGTCCACCCACAAGATGGACAGACGACCTTATGAAGGTCGCCGGGACACGCTGGATGCAGGTCACATCTAACCGCTACATGTGGAGGTCCTATGTTCAGCAGTGGACGTCTTATTGCTGAGATGATGATGAACTCTTCCCGCGGCGCTTAAGAGTCGACTAAGGTGACTGAAGTTTTACTGATCATTCTCTGACCGAAGATTGATGATGGGCAGCAGCGTCATCATAGTAACACTACTGCAATCGCCAATCCGCTTGCCCAGACTGGTGACTATGCGCATTTACCTCCTAATGCGTCCATACCTATGCATTGTCAATAGGAGAGGCCTACGTCCAACAGTTGACTGAGACAGGCTGATGACGATGTATTGGTAAGTTAATTAAGTACTAGTCAGTTTTAGCCCAAACTCGGTATTTCATTTGCATCTTCAACAGGTATCAGGCATATTCTTCAAAGAGGAGCAATGAACAACGCCAGTATCGCCTTTAAGTGGCCTCAAAGAGGAAAGCGAGTTCGTGATCGTCCTTTACACACGTGGAAAAGACGCGCGGAGAGTAAATTGCGTGCCGTAGGTCTGACCTGGAGCGAAGCCAAGAAGGTTGCTCAATGCTCAAGATAGTAAAAGTAAGATCCACGCTCTGGAAGGATCTTGACAAGGCGGAGGTGCATAGCTTCGGGGTATCCTGTAAACTTTACGACAACATTAACAACAGTTGTGTAGTGTTCCACCAAAGCTCCAATGCAGTCGGGTCAGAACAATACATATTCTTTAATCAATCAACATTATTTCGGAGCAACATTTATCACATAAAAGTCAGCGAGTCTATATCGCGGCGACAACATACTGTCGCACCAATCTTATGCAAAGTATGTGCGGTCGAGGAAATTGAATATTTAGCAGTTTATGGCTCACTTTACATTGGACCTACTTAGTACATACAACACAACCAAATTAACTTGAACCGCAAAGTGCTAAACATTCAATTCCTCGACTGTACCAAGTATACGTTTAGAGATGTATAAGGTCTCCAAGCGTTACGATTGCAGTCTAAATAACGTTGTTTTAGGATTAACGTAGTCTTATACTATAAGCTTTAAATAGTTTAAATATAAGTTGCCATTTACAAAATTCTTAAATTTTTTGAGTGACAATTCTGTTATCAGTACTGTAAATTTATTAAGGTGCATTTAGACCAAACGAGCATTCGCTCATTCTATGCCCCACTCTACGAAATTCGTTAGTTACACAAAACGTGATTTGTCAAAATTCGGTGATTTCGTAGACTGGGGGATAGAATGAGCGAATGCTCGTTTAGTCTAAATGCACTTTTAAACTTACAAAATTACCCACGAATGATTTCCTAATTTTATAAAAAAAAGTTTTGTCCTTATTTATGCAAATTCAAAAAGACTTTTCCAATAATAAATAGGTAAATAAACAGAGAAACTGGCGTCCGATCGGTCCCACGGGGAGCGTCGGAATTGCAGCGATAGCTCTTTTGCAAAAAATACAAAAAGATCCATCCTTCGGGAATCGGGTTTTAATCATCTTTATTGGATGACGAATTTGGCGGTAAACAAATCTACGGCTTTTTTGGAAATGTTGTTAAAGTTAAATAAGCAATATAAGTGTAAGGCTATCGGCAGTGTGGTGACAGCAGAAGAATATATTTATCACCTTTCTAACTCCTCCTGCGGGTGTCGTAAGAGTCGACTAAGGGATTGAAGTGTCACTGACCATTATTTGATAAAAGATTGATGATGGGCAGAAGCGTCATCATAGTGGACACATTACTGCGATTGCCAATCCACTTACCAGATTATGGGTAATTACTAATTATACGCATAGTTAATAGGAGAGGCCTACGTCCAGCAGTGAACTATCATAGGCTGATGATGTATGAAAGGCTATGGTCTCCGTATTAGATGCCGTACGTCGCGTATAGCATTTTTCCATAGAATGTTCAGCGTCGCATAGAACACCAAGGCCTAAAATATGAAGATCAAAGGATTCTTTATTCAAATTGGACCAGAGTGATTCAAGAGGTCGGTTTTAATATCAGCATTGCAACCATGCAAAGCCAGTGGGGTTTACTATTATTTTAATTATTTATATTATTTAATATTATTGTAGCTTGGCCTTTACTGTTGCAATTTCTTCAGAATAATTGTTTTTACCTACGTAATAATTATGTACCTACTCAAGAAAATATGACAAATCAAAATCAGAAATAAATATTCTTGATGTTGGTTTTAACCAAGAAATTATATGATCTGGTACCTACCAGATTATAATATATAATAAAGCACATTTAATGCCTCTAAAACCCTTATGCATTGACAAAAACAAAATACACAAAACACATTATACACTTGAAGCACCCCGCAGTTCAAGCGTCTGTCTCTGTCACACCTACTAAGTCGTAACAGTGAGACAAAGACAGATGCTCGAAATTTACGGTTTTTGAAGTTCGCGGTAGTCTTTCAGATCTTTAGGCCATTAAAAACGCGTCACGGCAGAAGGTGTTTTAGTTTAATTGTTGTGTAAGTGCTCTTAAGACACATTTACATCTCTGCATTGTCCTTGTAGGTATTCGTTGGGCTGTTGGGTTCCGTAATTATATGGAAAAGAAAGAACCCTTAAAGTTTTATTCATCTGTTTGTCCAAATATTTTTTTTTCCAAATAAATTGTGGGGATTCTCGATCCCAACTCCGAACCATTTAAAAACTCTTAAATTTAACTTCAGTGGTAAAGGGTAGTGCGTGTGCGAATGAATAATTGAATATACATATTATATGTCTACAAAGTGCCCACGAGGAAAGGGAAAAAATCTAACAGCATATTCCTGAGACTAAAATGAGACTAAAATGAGTTTTAGTCAGATCGGCAAAAAAAAATGTTTTTTTTTAAGTTTTTTTTTTTGATGTTTTGTATGCCTTAATACACAAAAAAAGGATTTTATTAATCAAACTATCTTACAAATGCATTTTAAAGTTTTTTTTTTACATTTGCTAGGTAATTAAAAATATTTTTGTTCATTTGATTTCTGTCAATTAAGTGTGACAAGAGCAAGACTAAGACAACATGGTGACAAAATCGTTTCCTAAAATGTGTTTATCATAAAGTAACGGTCTAAAACGGTTTTAAGAAAAAAACAAATTTTCTCTTAAAATAGACTGAATCCATAAAACTTCATTATGACATTTTTAACTTCAAATTTGGTCAGAAATCCGCTGTTGAATTTTTTCCCTTTCCTCGCGGGCACCCTGTATACGTATATAATATAACCTCATGCCTACATTATGTCAAAATTTGCCGAATTGAATTGGAAATTAGTCTAATTGACGTAAAAAAAATCGACCGTAATTCGATCAACTAATAAGACTCGAAATATCTAGTACAATACAATTCCCATTCAGCCAAACAAAATCGCAATACTCGTAAATCCGATTAAATTATAAATATACAACCATTGAACTGTCAACGTTACAAAGAAACCTATCCAGATAAATTTTCCAGTGAGCACACTCGGCCTGTAACCCTTCTACACAGCGGAGCGTTCGAATATCGAACAACCTATCTCCCACTTCATATTCTGTTGTATCTCGAGATGGCTTCATAGGAAATACGACTATGTTTTGAATACAGTAAAGTCTATTCGATAGAGCGTGAATGTGAGATAGGTTAAGGTTTTAGTTACGAGTAGTGGATGGCCTGGAAAGCTTTTTTGTTGACGTCACAGAACGTTCGAGAATGTTGGAACAATGGTTCGTTTGCTAGAGGTGGGATGTTATCTGAGTTTTGTGAAAAACGTTCGAAATTTAGTGCTGTGGGCGATAGCGATAAGCGAGTTTTAAATGTAGGAATTACTCTGCTGTGAATGTAAAACGTAATTTAAACGGTCGCAAGTGTTGCCTATTCCTTCCAAATTGACCAAGGCTAAGAATACTGAGACCAGTTAAATTGGTCTTTGTACCTTTGTAAGGATTTATTGTTATACTAGGGCTCCAAACGAGGGTATTATCTGCGTGTATTCATAATACGGTACCTACTTTCCTATCATAAGTATTTTTAACACAGCTAGCCCAAACAGGCTTATGTTATTGGTACTAAGATAAAACTTACATAAAATGCATAGTTACTAATAATAGCTAAAACAGGATTCGAACAAAGTTCCGCTTTCTTTGAACGCAGAGTTACTTAATGACTTTTAAATCTAAAACCATGATAAAAACGGTGACTTTAAAAATCAAGCTGATACGCTTGTCTCCAAAGAAAAGGTTACTTGGAGGCGTGGACGGTACGGGGTCAGCTCGTGTATTCCAAATAAATACCGAGCTAACTGCCTTTTTATCTGTGGTATAAAAGCCAAACAATGGACAGAAAAATCATTTAATTGTAAGCTAATGCCATTGCTTATAGTTCAGTGAAGTCACCGTCTTTAAAAGAACAAGATTATTTGAGTAAGTTGTCAGCAACAGATGCAGTTATTGTTCTCTTAAAGTTCTACCGGCGTTACTCATCAGGGGGAGTAATGAGACACTAGGACTGTACTGTAAAGTAGTATGGTGCTAGTGTCTCATTCTCGTTTTTACTTTTGTCATCCTTGTGAAGGTACTAAAATGTAAGTAACAAATTAAATCCTAATAATCTGCTTAAGTTCCTGCAGTTTCTTTCAACTCTTACGTAAGAATGTAAACACTACACGTGATATGGTTTTCTTTAAGGTAAAGGTACTTTGCCAATTGTATTCTGCTGTTAAAAAGAGAATATGCGGAGTCGGTTTCTTTAGGGCATACCTGGACCTAAAAAGAGTTGAGCTTATAAATGATAGAAAGATAATTGTAGTGAAACTTCATTGAAGTTCATCTTTATGAAAAGGGTCTGGTTGAATGTGAAACATAGTCGTCATCAGCCAAATATTTCAATTTTGTAATTTGCAGATCATTATGTAGGTATTAAATTCATAGGACAAATCTCATCCCACAGTGAGGTCGTTGACGGACAGTTTTCATCATTTTAAAGTTTCCAGTATTCTTAGAACCAAAGTGCCTAATAATTCTGAACTCGTAAAGTTAAAGGTCTCTCCATTGGTTCGCCCCAGCTTGGTAAGCCAATCAGAATGCAGGGTCAGTTTTTGCGTCAACGAGATTAATTCCCCGGACGACGCAAAAAGGGCGAATTTTGCTGATTTATACACAACATATCCTGGACAATATGTTGGACGATTTGGACGATGTGTCGGATTTAGGGGGGCTTATAGCAGCATCACTCAATTTTACGGGAATCCTTCGCTTTACATCACTCTGAGTATAGGGCATACTCTATGGTCTGGAAACTTCTAAGTCATGCATTTAATACGTGAAACGTGCTTTGTTCGAGGTTAGAGATGTTTAAAGGTTGTGTGAAGACATAGTAAGTTACACATATAATATCCCACATAGCGTGACCATAAAGTTAATAACTGTAATTTTACGTTGTTGATATCAAAAACAATTAAAGCAATATGTTGTCGAACATAAAACGCAAGAGATTCCTAACGCTGTTACAATGGACGCGGTCAAAACAATTCTTGTGCTGATTTATATTTTTCATGCATTATACAGTCGACATAATATATATTACATTACGTTTTGAAGCATAAGGCTGAGTTTTCTGGTCCGTTTTTTCACTTAACGTGATTTAGTCCTTAATAGTTACTTGCATTTATTCCTATGTATTGACGGGAGACCCTCGTTCTCCTTTGTTCCTTTTGCTGTCAAAGCAATAGACTTTTCTGTTGTTTGATGCATCGATATCACGCATATTGATTAGTGCTTAACATAAGGCCCGTGTATGGCTTGGTATATTAGTAGGTACATATTGCTGGATTTGGGTGGCGCAGGACCGGTCATTGTACCAAACTTTGGGGGAGGATCTTTAAGCTGATATCATGATGATGATAAATAAATATGGTTACTCGGAAAAACAACTTCCAATAAAATGCCAGCATCCAACTTTACTTAATTTGAATTTGTTTAGACTCCAAAGGAAACAAGTTTAATCACACCATCTTTACTCTAGGGTTGTCAACGTCTTATCGATCGACCAACAGCGGGCTGCGGTCGCGACCCGATTTTTATCAGCCCTGCGTCGAGGCTTCAGAAACCTTACCATTGCGAACACAACCTCTTATCCTTCATAAACGATCCTTGGAGAAGCGACTCTGTAGCAAAAAGGATAAGGTTCGATAAGAGAAAGCTACGTATGAGGTTGTTTGAGAGACTGGTGTTATCTCAGTCCGCAGAGGGATGGAATATAAATTAATTACTTAACACTGTTTGGGATTCCGTTTTAATACTATCTACTTCCTGGTTCTGTTACAGAGTAAATATAGAATTTCCCTTGGAGAGTTATCCTCATTAGTGTTTTGTGAATAATTTCGTACATATATGACAAAAAGTGACGACGGGTGGTAGGTAAATCAACATAGTCAGAAAAAATACAAAAAATAAATAAATAATACGAAATGATGATTTCTTGGGTTCTGTACCTCTTTACGGCTCTTTAGATAAGAAGATCTATGGTTTATGCTGAACTTTTTTAACATAATTCAATGTACATGTCATTCGCTTTCATCAAGCTTATCCAAAATATTAAAACATGAAAGAGTTTGTGTTAATTAAACAATTACAATTTTGACATAAAGGAACAATCTGAAATCTGAGAAACGTTTCGGCAAAAGCGACGACGACGAGCGACAAATGTGTTTTACAGAAGCTAAATCTTCATACATGTCATAAGGAAGATCTTTAAAACTTAAAACTATTTTTTCATACATACAACATTAGTGGTTACAGCAAGCCTAGCCAAGAAGCCATTCTTCAATCGTATACGATAAGTCACGTGACCATAATAATGTATGGAAATGGTCACGTGACTTTTCGTTCGAATCCGTCATTCTCATACATTTATTATCGCTATGCTTTATATTCAACTTGTAGATTTGATTTGATTTATTTATTTCACAAAATAAATTACAATATAAATTAAGTGTTACATTAATCTATATGAATTCAAATTATGATCGTCCAAAAAAATTACATACATTAAAATACAGTCAAAAAATCAATATAAAACAATAATAATTTAGCATTAGATATAAACGATCAAATGTAAACAATAGTAAAAACAAAGAAGAACATCATAATTATGATATCACACACAGTGATCGTCAACTTATAGGCTAAAATAAACTAAGTATCTAGTTTGTAATCATTGTATTCAATTTTTCTTCAAAAAAAACTTCAATTTTTTTTCTTTCTTTTGTTTTTGCAACCCTTGCCCGCATATTATAAATACTGCGTTCCAATCTCATATAAAAGATAGTCTTTGAGACCGAACGCGACGATGCGCGACGGGTCTCAGACGAAACCATTTGTCTCCGTCTTATCCAAAGGGTTACAAAAACAAAGCTAACATATCTGCCAGATAAGTGACCGATTTGTCCTAAAGGCCCGCCCATCAATCTTCTACGATGATACAATTAATGATGTGACTTAAATTTTGCACGTACTACCTACCACATTATATGTTCTGTACAGTCAAGGGCAAAAATATGTATCGAAAGAATCCTCTTATAAATATGTTACGATGTTCTTATTAAACAAAATTAAAGTGCAGTGGGACATTTGCGAGCATTTTTAATATTTTAAAAACCTCACTTTGCCTTTTAACGTCATTCGAGGAATAAACATCATTAGCGTTTGCGTCTTTATCAGAAGCGCCACTTTTCTTAACCGACTTCAAAAAAGGAGGTTCTCAATTCGATAATTTTTTTTATATGTTCGTAACATTCGTAACAAACAATTGCATACGTGCATGGTCCATGGTCTATGAAAGAGGCCACTCAAATGAAAACTCGTGGACATGTGTCTGCCTGTTCTAACCTATGGTGCCCAGGTTTGGTCGCTCACCGAGAAAAGCAAGGAATGACTATACGTTTTGCCGCTGCATACATAATGCATTCCGCCAGAACATGCCGACTAGTTTTGTCTCTCCCGTAATGTGGACAGGCTGCTTCATTGCTTATTCCCATCACCTTAAGATGCCTGTCGAGGGTGTTGTGCCCCGTAATGATTCCGGTTAACATCCTCAAGTTAGTTTTTTCCAATTTCGAAAGATATCGGGTTTCCCTTTGATGTCTGCCACCTATCATCATTTTAACTGCCTGCAAGCGATTTCCTCCCTCTGCTACAGCAATCGTTCTAGTGTTAATGAAGTAAATTTGTTTAAGTATAAAACAAATTGATGTTTCCTAATCATGAATTGATTACAGCGCCAGCTATTAGCAAATTCAACGCAACGGAGAGTTGTCGAGTTTGCGGACGATTGTGGTAGACACCCGACTTTGAGTGGCTTAAGGTTGTAGTACCTTCGAAACACTACGTACAGATGTCGCTAGTGATTAGCTTCACAATACCATTGACTAAATTCGCTGTGATCGACGGAAGGTAGTCTGGTGTAATTGGAAGCACGTTGGATCGGCAATCCAGAGGAAGCGGGTTCGAATCCCGTGACAACCAGAGTCTGTAACGACATTGCGGGAAATAAATTTGGCAACTGAAACGCGTATGTGACCTAAAGAACCCTAAAAAGGAATAAATCTGTAACCAGCTGTGTTCGTTACACCGCCTGGGTCTGGATATATGGCACAAAGGCGTTATAAGCGAATTTAAGCGTACGCTCTGTTAATCCCGCAGGCAGTAATGAAAAATGCGACAAAAGGATTTTGGGTAGCACAGTTGTATGAAAATATAATTATAATAACGTTTAGAAGGCTCACTGTCTCACGAAACGATGGTCAAAATAAGTAGTACCGTCGAGTCTCGTGTCTTCGCCTAGGATACCTATCTTCGCCTAGTGCGAAAAGATGTAATTCCCGGCTTATTTTTAACCGACTTCAAAAAAAGGACCCCTCCTTCTCAATTCGACTCAATTTTTTTTGTTGTATGTAATGTATATTACATTACCTGATATCTTTGAGAATCGTGAACCGATTTCAATATTTCTTTTGTGATCTGACGTGTATGACCCCGAGATGGTCCCGTTGCCACCAAGTTGGGATCTGATGAAGGGATCTTGGAGAAATCGAGGGATCTCTTCAAATGTTATAGGTACTGTACCTATAACATTTGAAGAGATCCCATACATGTAACATGTATGGCGCTTTTGGTAATTTTCTTTCATTTACAAGAAGTTGCATTCAGAAAGTAGGATTTGAGGAAACCAATGATGAAAACCAATCGGGGATCTTGGTGAAATCGGTTGAAGTCGGTTTTTAAATTTTTTTATTTGGTGGTTATTAAAGCATACTGTCACGTTGCAAAGTACATGTTTTTCGAAATTGCTATTTAGTAATTTTCTGTCCACTCTATTCTAAAATTAATGCGGAATCTTCAACTTTTTACACTAGGCGAAGATAGGTATCCTAGGCGAAGACACGAGCCTCGACGGTAGGTACCTATTTGTAATCAAGTACGCAAGTATAAAAAGTGCGTCGTGTAGTAGTAGCAAAGACTAACTCTTCTTACCAAATCACTATTGTTTCACAACTTTGTAAACTAATAAAATGTCTGGTAGGTATTTATTATATTTATTCTGTATTAATTCTAAACAAAACGGGCAATTCCGAGAACTGTTGCGAGCTACTATTATAAGTCAGATGTGCTAGTTAGTTTTTACTTTCACAAGCCTATATTCACTTGGCAATCCCACGATACCATAGTAGCCATCTGATTTTGGCTACTTCTGGATTTTGAATAAAACGACAAAAAATATCTCGGTTTGAAATGCCAAGTAAGGCAATGGTCTCACCACGAGCTACTTAGCATAGTAGCTCGTGGTGAGCCCAGTGCCTAAACGAAAAGACCTAGGAATATTAGGTACAATATGTGGAAGGTTATTTACAGAGGTGTATATATTGTACAAGGTTTTTTCCTGAGCAACTCTTAGTTTGGGATCATCGCCAAATTCGGGGATTAAAAACACTTTCGCATACAACATGTCGAGACCACGTAACATTATATGAATCTTTTTTTCTACTTTTTGGGATTAGTTCAATATTTAAACCCCTGCATACGAGGTAAAAAATGTCTATGACGTTTCCATACATTTGGGATTCGGTACATCGAAGGTTAAAGATGACTTGTATATACGGTGTTTGCGACTTAATACTAGTAAATGAGGAACCACTATGTTTGAAATCAATAGCAATTATTGATTGTATACATTATTGATTTCATAATTCATAATAATTTATTCGCATAAAAGGAGTTCAATTATGATAGTACATTTCTAAAGTAACAGTGAGTACTTACATTCTTTTAGCTGTTTATATGTATACAGTATGCAAATTTAGTACTTAATTCTAGTCGTAGCCTAGGTTAATCTTAGCATCTAAAATATACAAGATATAAATAATAAGTTATGTACATACAAACACATCATCAACCAATAAAAAAATCATAATAAAATAAAATGCAAACATTAAAAAATCAATAGAGTATTAAATATTAATTTGATTTGATTTTATACCAATTATTTATTTTATACATGGTGTTCCTTGATTCACTAATAATCTCGCACACACTCGTTGTTATAGTAGGTACATATCACTTAGATCGCAAATAATATATGAGGACCTACCTTAACTTACCCGAAGTCTAACTGAATCATGTCCCAGACCCACTTCCTACTTCATAATTTATTCACAACCACGTTTTTTCCACGACATAAGCCTTCAGTAAGAACAGCACAGTATTATACAGCTTATGCTGATTGCGAGAGGGACGACAACATCGCTCTTTGTATGTTAATGTCGGCATTTGTTGGGACAGTGCGCCAATTTATTCAGAGCCGACTTTGAAAAGGATATTAATGTGATACTTTAATTTGAATGAAAGATACTGACGGAAGTACGGGTTTAAATAAGTTGGTTAAAAAGGCTTGTACATTTTTTACAGAAATGAGTTCAAAATTGGAATCCACTGATATCCAGTCAAATTACACTAGAACGTTATTTAAATCTTGTTACAGTCGCATCAGATATATCGGAGTGGTCACGGTGCTCAAAAATATCTAAACATGAACTCTAATGCAATGAATAGGGGTCGGAACTATGGGTGCAAAACTTTAACAAAATTTTTCAAGAATCTCAAGTGGACTTGTCAAAGCACATACATCCATACATATCTACACACTCACATATTGTAAGTTGAAGATTCCGATATAGGAAATAAAATTGAATTCAGATTTTTCAATAATATTCCTTTTTTTCTTGGCTAAAGTATTCCCATATATGTCACTTTTAAAGTTTTTTTAAAGTTTTACATCCATAGTTCCGACCCCTAGCAATGACAATAGAGGGCTGCTCAGATATTTTTGAGCACCCTGGCCGCTCCAATATATCTGAAAAATGCTCAAGTAAATGTCATTAAATCTAGAGTGGAAATGGCTCTTCTAACATCAATCAGCTATTTATTTCTAGGAATAGTATTAATATATGACTATTTGAAGGGTATGCGTAATTGAATTCTTATAAAAATAGTCTAATTGACGCCTTTCACGCTTACGCTACAAATATCACAGTAAATTATTTCGTCAAAAAAAAACCTAAAACTGAATTATTAACACGTAATAAATATAAGGGCCTCGGCAAAGAGTACGATATTGTACCATTTGGCGTAGAAACTTTATTTAAGTATCATAGGGCCTTAGAGCACACAAATGTTTGCTGAAATCGCGAAACGTGTGGTTGACATAACTAAAACCGAAGACCTGGCGACTTCCTCGCACAACACATCAGCATTGCGATACAACGAAGAAATGCCGACCGCATCCTCGGTACAATGCCACAATGGCCCATCTTAGATGAAGGTCATATTAGGTAGGTAATTAAATGTATGTATACCTATACATTACAAGTATAATATATATTGTACAGTGTTTATTTTGAAATAAAGAAACTTTAAAGACCTATAACAATAAAAAATACCAATAAATCTAGCCAAACAGTTGGTATTCAAAAGTGGATTGGTGTGACGAATGCAGGCGACAGTTTTAACTTTTGCTCCTCGTACACGACACACCCTGTATAATGACTTCATGTATGTAATTAATTACATCACGACTTTGAACGAAAGAAGTCTTCAATTAATGCAGCCAGTAGGGTTGGCAACAAAAGTAGGCCGAGCGATACGCATAATTACAGCAACCCTAGCGGACGAGATAACGTGAAGAAAGTGGGTCGAGTGGTGCACTATACCAATACAAAGCTATCGTATCAAAACGACGTAACTACATACGAGCTTCATACGGATATACGCCTTTTTGTATTTAAGAGAGTCTATCAGTATCAGAGCGATAAGGATGTATGTAGCCGCGACGTTTATTGACTTAAGACTTTTTGCTTTTGATGTAGTTCGGAATTGTTAAAACGTCGTAACTGCATAGGATGTTTAGGTGAGTTAAGATGTTTTGGTGTTTTAGTGAAGGGGAAAAGTGTGAGCCAATTGTTTTTTGTATTTTATTGTGTCCTATGTCAATACGTGAGTTACGAGTTATTGGAACATTGGTAAGGACGGGGAAAGGTTATATTGTTTAGATCAGGCTTTGTTCTGGCTGAAAGGTTGAGAACTTGAGACGCTAGTTTTGTGAAGGCCTTTTTCAGAGGCACTTATCTACTTAACTTATTTCGAATAGGAAATTGCACCCTAGCGGACCTTTTTTCGCTCGACCGATTAACATTTATGTAACATGCGTATAATTGTTTTAGATAAAGAAAATTCATGCTACAATAATAACTACATTAAAAAAAATCGACTTCAAACAATTTGTTCAAGATCACATCATCAGACCCCAACTTGGTGCCATATCTCGAGTTTATATCTGTTCGATAAAAAAAAATTGAAAAGGTGTTTCACTATAATAGCGAACCGCGAAGAATAATTCTTGGAGAAATTGACACGGCGATCGACATACTCACATAAAAACAGTCCAATTGAAAACATCCCCTTTTTTGAAGTCGGTGAAAAGTGTCTTCTATTAAAAAGAAGAGAGGCAAGAGAGAGAGATAGTAAAGAAATTTCATATTCGGCGAAATCGATAAGATTGACTATAAAAAGTAAATAAAATTTGTAATCAAAATCAGTCGAGTAATAACTGGGGTCTGGCGGGAGCCATATCGCAATCCCTGTGAGATTTAGAAGTTAATACGCTATGAGATTTTATTGAGTTCCTTATCTATACTGGGTTTGACGAAAATTTACATAGCTGTGATCCATTTAAGGGTCCAAATATTTTAATTGTCTATGGAAAATTACTATTTAATTTGAGATTTTTGGAAAAAAAATAAATTTTAGTACCTACAGATGGTGCCTTTTTTAGGCTCTAGTGCGAGAACTGTGTCTTTTTACGTCAGGTACATAACTTCGGAGGGCCATCTGCACTAAAAAACGTCGTACGAGACACGTGCAGAAACGAAATTCGTAACTCGTATCGATTTAATTTTTTTCGCACTTGTGTCGCAATGTACTATTTTCTAACTTGTGCGGAAAAGTCAACATTGCGGGTGCGTAAATTTCTCTTAAGGCACTTGTTATGAAAAAAGTCGTTCGAGACACGTGTAAAACTTCTTTTTAACTAAGGTGATTGTCGCCCTCGTTTCACTCGGGCTCCTACTTTCACCCTCGTGGAAAAAAAAATTTTTTGCATTTGTATCGAAATGTACATATTTTCCTTATCAGAATATGCTAAAAAGACGCTTGAACGGATGACCGCTATATTTGTTATGCACTTACAGAGACGTAATGTTGCTCTTTATTATTATTATGTATATCAAATAATAGGTAATACAGAATACAAATTTAAGGTAAGAGCGAGTCTCGTTGTTGTTGTTTGTATTCTGGCGATATTTTCCGCAACTCGACATTAAACTTGCCTATTTTGAGTGGTCCCAACACTGGCCCAGTACTGGTTGAGGACTTCACATACACCCTTGAATTTCTTCGCAGGTGTATGCAGGTTTCCTCACGATATTTTCGTTTATCGTAAAGCACTCGTGAATATCGGATGATACAAAGCCGAAGCTTATTGGAAGACGCAGTAACTATTAATTATTTAGTGAACAAAGTGTGTTGACACTCATGCAGGGTTTATTGCTCATGCAAATCACGATGCTTTACACTGCGACCATATATAACATGGACGTCTAACGCCAGCTCAAAAATGCCCCCAAAACCAATTGTTCAATTGTGTCAAGATGGGCAGGACATATCACTTTTCTTGACGCCGCGCATATTTCGGCGCAACATCTTTGACAAACGTTTATAGAATATAGGCAATCAAAACTTTGATGGACCAATCACAACTATTTTTAAATGGCGGTTTAAGTTTTTATAGGTTGATATTGAAATTCATTACCGTGATGCACTGAAGAGGGGGTGACAGTTGTCAACTAAAATTCAGGCCCGTTTTTGATTGGCAATTTAGTATGGCGTGCAGCTTCCATGTTTTATTTGTTCGTAGGCTTTACACAAGTACAATTGATACAATTGGTGTAAGATTTTTATCTTAAACGATCTTCCCAAAACTACAAATGTAATAAGCACATAGTTTCACACGACAGGCGTGACAAATGCGTCGTCTGTCACATCGGCTAAGCTTGTATTACGACTGTCAATATCAATTTATTGTTCACCGCGTCACGTTCGGTCTAATGGTTGTGCCATTTTTTTACTCTGACGTCAAGTGATATAATTTTGCTTGTGGACGTGAGTAAAGTATGTAATTTTGCAATCACTTCATCAGCTTCTCTGAGACTGCTACTAAGGTCCGATCGAGATTCTCGACCGCGAACTAAATTGTACTAGTCTCAGTCTCGGCCAAGACAAAATCCATAGTCTCGGCCGGACCTTACCTATTACCTATAATGATGATGCTGGTGTAGATCATTAACGTTCAATAAATGAATGGTCAATCCTTGTGTGTAGTTTGTCCTAAATCGCTAATTCTGTTTACATCACATACATCATCAGCCTATCTCTGTCGACTCCTGGACGTTCTCCTTTAACAATGCATAGGTATGGACAAATTAGGAGGTAAATACCCATAGTCGCTAGGCTCGGCAAGCGGATTGGCAACCGCAGTAATGTGTCCACTACGATGATGCTGCTGCTAATCATCAATCTTGTATCAACGAATGTTCAGTGACACTTCAATCCTTTAGTCGACTCTTACGACACCCGCAGGAGGAGTCGGGGTGGTGACAAATGTATTCTTACTGCCGTCACCATGCGACATAATGTAATCTGATCTACTCCATAATAATATCACGACCAGGTTACCACGATCTACTAACGCGATTCAGTTTAGGAACTAATCTAAATCGCGATGTGTCAGTTCCATAGAATAACTGTCGAAAACTGACAAGCAGAACCTTAACTGAATCGCATTTAAGAGTTCATGGTAACCCCCCAGGACCATATTAGACTTCAATCAATCGTCAATCAAATAATTTAATCTTCTACGCTTCAATGTCCAATCACTCGCACAAAAGGATATCCATTACCCAATACACTTTATACCTGTTACGTCATTTTATTCTTTAATCCCAGCACCCAAAGGCGAACATCGCTTACCTGTAATGAGAAAAAAGATCTGTAGTGGCACTTCTATGTTGCTTATGCTTCGTGAAATTGCGATTATGGATTATTTGATTGTAGGCTTAGCTGATTCGACATTTGATTTGATATCGAGAATTTATTAAAGCAGTATATTAAGAAGTGATGACGATTTATTCTTCAAGTTTTGACATGTTATTATGTATGCAAAGTCTTACACAAAATATACTCAACCCTCAACCCACATGCGTTCAATAAATCAGGCTTGTGGTGTTCAGTGACATATACCTACATGTTATAGTTTGGTAGACTTACTCATAAGAAACAACCATTAATCAGGATTAAATCCTTGTAATAAACATACAAACAAATGCTCAAGAAGTATTAGCATGGTGAGGAGATGAATGGTGTTGGAGGAGAATGGAAGGAATTAATTGGACAGAGATGGTCACAAATCAGGAAGTCTTTCGAAGAGTAAAGGAAAAACTATTTAATATACCTACTAAAAAATAGACGAGGAGCGATGATGGGCCACATGCTAATAAAAACCATCATCTATGGTGGTTTTCCATCTATGAAAAGAATGAAGGAAAGACGGGAAGAAGTAGACTACGGAGATACTACATGACACAAATATAGGAGAAGGTGCATGTCGTGAAAAATACGTAAGATAATAGAAAACCTTGGGACTGCTTCACTGATAAGAGCGGAGCTCCTAAATAAGTAAACACGATGACAAGAATGAAGAAAAAAGAAAATTTATAGAGTGACATAAAACGCCAAGGAACATGAAAAATCGTTAGCCACCCATACATAATGGGACGCGATGCATTGCACCTGCTCGCCGCATAAGTGACGGCCGGCGGCGATCAATACGGCCACTTATCTAATATTTACAGAGACAAAACGGAACGGAGTATCTAGGTTATATTAATTACTAGATTTAAGAATGTATGCTTTGAACCACAACCACGCCAATAAGTGTACTGTATATAGAAAAAAAAATATCATGTACCAAAAAAAAATACCGAAGTTTACCAACGCCGGAGATGGGATTTGAAGCCACGTCCTCAGCTTTCGCGACTGATGCCTATACCACTCGGCCACTCCAGCTTAGCGGCACCGGTCGAATTTCGGTTCAAAGGCGCCTAGCCTAATAACAGATTGCATATACCCGATAAATATTTAAATTTATATGCATAATAATGTTATAAGTTAACAATACGACTTTAAAACAATTTGAGTTATTCCACAAAAATATTAAAAAAAAATGTAATGCCATAGATAAAATTCAAATAAGTCCCTTTTAAGATTTTTTCTAGTAAAACTTTTAAAAAATCAGGGAAGAATTCATAATTATCATTAAAAATACGATATAAATAAAAATCGATTAATAACAATATGTTGGGCCACGCTCAGCGTAGGGTTCCGAACTTCAAGCTATGTACAGTCGAAGGCAAAATAAAGGGTATACAAAAACGTTCAAAAATATGTCCCAGTGCACTCTAATTCTGTGTAATAAGAACGTCGTAACATATTTATGAACGGATTCTTTCGATACTTATTTTTGCACTTGACTGTACAAGAAATTATTTCTAGTTTTAGATTTGAGATCCAAAAGCGGGACTTCTGACACAGGTATTTGTTCTAGGAAGACCCAACCTTGTTATAATATCATTTTAAGATCCTCGTGTACGAAATAAATCATTTAAGTACACACAGAAAACGTTCCCGAGTCTATACCAAAATCAATGTCTCGTAGTGTCTCACCGTTAATATATATCCGTCAAAGAGACTTTCAGAGCAGTTTAGTTTCATAGCCACCCGCGAAACGCCGACAGTTGAAATAAATGCGTACATCACTCACGCACCTCAAGCCCAATTTACACCAGTCAAGTGTAGTGCGGTGTCGGAATTCTTGGAATTACCCGGATTCTTGGAATTCAGAAAGATGGAGCTAGTTAAATAGTAGCAGTTGAAATAAATGCGTACATCACTCACGCACCTTAGGCCCAATTTACACCAGTCAAGTGTAGTGCGGTGTCGGAATTCTCGGAATTATCCAGATTCTCGGAATTTAGAAAGATGGGAGCTAGTTAAATAGTAACAATTCAAATAAATGCGTACATCACTCACGCACCTCAGGCCCAATTTACACCAGTCAAGTGTAGTGCGGTGTCAGAATTCTCGGAATTATCCGGATTCTCGGAATTCAGAAAGATGGAGCTAGTTAAATAATAGGTACAGTCGGGTTCAAAATTGCATGGACAGTTTATGAATGAATTCATAAATCGTCCTTGCAATTCTGAACACCACTGTACACGTAATATAACAAAAAAAGGTGATCCGCTTAAGGGCATATTCAGATTCGAAATTGTGTTCTAAAAATGCGGGATTATGGAATCTTTTTTTTTTACACGGGAGTGCGTATTTTTTGTTCGTGTTTATAGCCGATAGTTCATAGCTTAGTAGCTCGCGGTGAGACCAGTGCCTAACACAAGTTTTCCGGATAAACGCGACCCTGTTAGTTCTTACATGTTGTAGCGACGGAGCTACACTAAGATAATATGATAGATGAATATCATTATTCATTCATTCCTTAGTATAGCTCCGTCCCTACAATTAAGTAAGGTCCGACAGAGACCCATATTTTAGTCTCGGCCGAGATCGAGACCGAGACCGAGAATAAATTTGATTCTCGGCTGAGACCGAGACCGAGACTTGATAGAAAGGATAAAAAACGTATTAAATTACATAAAAAATCCCTAGCAAATACCTATAGTAAGTCCAACGTCGAACTAAATACAGCAATTTTTTATGGATATTTTCTTCTATTGATTTTTTTTTAATACCGGTTTTTGACCCCAAAAACTGGTATTAGAATTTATTATATTAATAATAGGAGTCGCTTACTCTAAATTATTCCTTCCGTTCATTTTAAAGTGAAATAATTGAAGTCAGTTCATGTCAATATGACACCAATAAAATCGCAGTAAGTTCACGAGATGGCGTCAAGCTCGCCAATTACAGCTCATTACGAATCTCGGCCATGGCCGAGAGTCCCGGCCATTTTTGGCCGAGAGCCGAGAGGGATATCTCGGCTCGATTTTTGGCCGAGAATGCCGAGACCTAGACCGAGACCAAGATCTCAGTCGGACCTTACAATTAATTTAAGAACTCACAATAGGTCTAGCCAAGATGCCTTTCTGCAATCGTGTACGATAAGCGATAAGTCACGTGACCATAATAATGAAAATGTTCACGTCGGTCATTCTCATACATTTATTACTTATCGCTTATCATACACGATTGTAGATGTAGAATGACATCTCGGCTAGGCGTACAGGAGTAATACCGGCCTAACAGGATGCGACAAAAACAAACAGAGCATAATGCCACAAACTATACGGAATTTAACGTTTAAAAGTAAGAAAACGAGAGCGGCCGCAAACGAGTTGTTTGCGGGCGGAAACAAGATTACTGGCCGGCAAATTGCGTGAGTGCTCCGCAAAATCTCTGCACCCGTAAATTATGCAGTTCCTCATTTATATTTAAATACGCCACGAAATGGACACCGAGGATTATTAAATAAAAGGAAACTAGTAACAAGATATAAAAGTACTAACAGTTGGTTTAGACAAAGTTACGTTTTGAAATGGGCATCATTTTAGTACAGACCAAAAAACGCAGCGGGTGAACCTGTCAACGTTTTGCAATGTCAGTTAGTTCAACAAGTTTAAATACTCGTACAAGTGCTGAAAAAACACAAATACAAATCATTTTATTCGTCGATCAAAGGTACTCGTGTATACAAATTTTAGTGAAATTGTAAAACATGGTAGAAATTGGTGGGTTTGGTTGCATTATGTCGTACCCAGGGGCATACGAAAATTAATGAGCTACAATCATTCATCACATCACATATCATTTTCATACATGCACTTAAGTAATTTCCAAATATAACGTAAAACAGATTAAGAAGGTTTCACTTTTAAGGATGATGTCAAAGCCATTCAAGCGAGAAACGATGTAATAGTAGGTACATAAAAAACTAGCAAACTTAATACTCGTACAGTAATTTGACACTACTCACTCAAACACTAAAACTCACTCATACAATCACACTCATACACACATACTCACACGTTCACTCACACACATATATAAACACATCACTGCACTGTTATCCTTGTTTGGAGTTTCTTTCAAAATTTTCTTTTAATATTTTTTTTGTTCTAATAAATTATTATTATGTCTTATCTCTTAAAATGTTATTAAAAATCAGACCATCATTAATTTGTCAGTATTGCCTTTTCTTAAGAATTTCATTGCATGAATACAAATCAAAATCTTTCATATATTTTTTTAGTTGGTTCACAAAAAT
>JALPQI010007476.1:0-48083 GCA_025490895.1 Thaumatotibia leucotreta
ATTTCACAATTAAGTAAACAAGGCATAAAATATATCCTAAAAGGCTAGTATATACAACGGTTTTGGCATGATTAGATTGCTTGTAAATTTTAAATTACCGAGAACATTCTCTATAGAAGTTTCGCAATTTATGAATCTTCTCCTCGGTACATTGCTAACCCTAGGTAGACAGAAGTGCAAAATAACGTTTTATTTTCTGAAACTGCTCCAATCCTGAATAAGTTCTCACAAATAACATTAAGAGTTCGGTTAGGCACTGAAAGCGGTGAATAGGACGATGAGGCTTTCTTCGATGATTGATCGTTTAGGATGGTTGATGCTTCTTATAGCTGCTTATAATGGGCCAAATTATATATCCATCGCATAATAGTTTACCCATTTGATATAACCGCAAACTTTAGGGGGTCTTAGTATGGGCATTAATTAATATATTTATCGTAAAATTATTTGAAAAAAGCAAACTTTTTTTTTCTATATAAAATAATTCAGCACGCAATGTAAAGCTTTGTTGTTGTTTGTTGACAATAAACATCGTAACGTCACAACTGTCTAGTGATAAGTGTACGCCGTACATTGCTGCTCAAAAAAAACAAAAATTAATTACGGCATGGTAGTTAACGCTAAATTAATAACTGTCATAAAAGTTAGATTACAATACTTAAATCTACGTCTGGTTACAATAATTATGCGGCTATATTTCATATACACACTGTATAATATACGGGGTGTAATTCATACGGGTGAAGCTCTTAAGCTCTTAACGGATGTTATTTTATGACATAATAAGTACATTTAGATAATTATTAAGTACTTAAATATAGAGCAAAAAATCCGTATGAAATAATTCAACTCGAAATGTAGAGCAATGACAGCTAATTTCAAAAGCAGATGAACAACTGCAATATCAATATTAACAAATATTCGTGCATTGCATATCCCTTTACGACCGAGACAAACATTTTCTAAAATCTTATGAAAAATGTATGTAGATCGTTTTAAATTATCTTCGTATACTTGTAAAAAATAATTTAAAAAATCGAATTGCCTTTTATCATTAAAAAAATCGCATGCACGAAAGTGACGTTCAGGATCTATACGTAAATGCAGGATCTTGCAAATTAGTATGGACATGCATAAAAACATTAATAAAAAACATTATTTATGAAAAAACTTCCTATTATAAGCGATCTTATATTTTTAGGGTTCCGTACCACAAGAAGAAAAAAAACGAAGCACTCATAAGATCACTGGCGTGTCCATCTGTCCGTCTGTTACAACCGATTTACTCCGACACTACTACTGGGCAGATTGAGTTGAATTTTCGCACACCTATGTAAATTGGTGACCCAACGATGGATGTCAAACGTAAATAAATGGGTTTTAAATGTGAAAGCTACTTTTAGACAGTAAATTAGAAAATAAAAATCAAAATTTTCACTTCATGATTTCGAGAAGACAAAAATGTATTATCAATGCTAATAATAATATGATGAATGGATTAAAGCGACGATTTTTTGGAGTCGACGTGTAATAACCAGTACTTTTTGCAATATATACTTTTACTGACTGGGAAAAACGAAGAATCTGTAAATTACATTACATTATACATATTCACACAAGAAAAAAAAAACGATATTTACTACACATTGAGTTTTCCACAGTAATTCAACAATAGATTTAAAGATGTGAACGGAATTAACGGGTTTTAATAGCCAAACAAGAAAATATTTGTGGTTAAATACTTAAAAAGCTTATGCTAGAAAGTACTACGTCGTGCACAAGCAGAATTAGCAGTAATCTCGCACCTAGCTTTAGTGATGATGTGAAGCTTCCGAAGATAGACATAGCAAAGTTTACCGGAAACTATCAAGATTGGACGTCCTTCTACAATGTGTTTTCTTCATTCATCCACGAATAAGCAAAACTTAAGAATAGTTCAAAAGAGCAACATTCATAATAGCAAGGCCAAAGCAATTCGAGAGATATTAGGTATGGACACCTTTGGAGTGCCTAACAAAGATGAAAATACAAGATATTATGAACCAAGTTCCTTGGATACGCTAATTAAAATACGATGAAATATATACCTAATGAATTAGACGAAATATGTAACCAATTCTTCAAAACATATGACTATCTTTCTTGGTTTCATTTTATGCGCAAAGACCGATTATGCATATACGTGCAAATATTTATGACGAGCTCCGTCCGAACCTACAATTTTGTGCACTTATTATTTACGGGCATATTATTTACACAAAATCACTTAATTTTATTCTAATTTGTGCTAAATAAAAACGTTTAACTCTTTAAGAGTAAGTATCACTCAATAAATAGAATGTTTGTTACCGCAAATATACGAAATTACGAACTTACATGTGCACCTACTCCCACCAAAATACATCGCCATCTTCAACGCTGTCTTGCGACTGACTGATGCGGCCGCCCTAAGGTATTTGCTAATTTTACGTGTCGGCTAGTGTCTGCAGATTCGATCGGTATAGGTTTGAGCTCGAAAATACAATTTACTTGGTGACAGGATTTTTGCAAAATAATTTGCAGGATTATATCAAACCGGTCGGAAAGGGATATAGGGCATTGTTGCTACGAAAATCTTTAAAATAAATCTGTGGGGTCGTAACTAAATGTAACTTAAAAAAACCTCGTAATCCATTATACTATAGCAAATTCCATGCCTAGTTTAATTTTATCGCCCGTATTGAATTTATAATAGTATTCTCGTTAGTAAATATGCACAGAGGATTTCAGACACTAGTGAATTGGGTAAGTTCTTGTACTTTCCTAAACTTTTACAACTTTTTTTTATTATATGTCATTTAAATATGCCTATAAAATATCCAAACAATAAGTCAATCGCTAGAAAAAACAGAAATTCTTCAGTTTTCAGCCTCCGTACCTAATTTGTAGTGACCCTGCCTACAGGTGCCGGTTTCGAATTCCTGCGAGGGCATTCAACATTTGTTCCTTTGTCATGGCTGTCTATGTATTTATGCATTAATTAAATTGCCCTTTTTTGTGAATACCATTTCTTACGATGTTGTTTCCCCCATAGCTAGCTATTAAGAATTGTATATGCTGTAAAATGGGTGCGGACTGAAAAAGAGCGTTGCGCAGCCGACCAAGCTCGCAGCATATGCTGAGTCCGAACCTATTATATTTCTCTTCTTTTTGTACCTATTGTCTTTTCTTGTATTTTTTATTTGTGATGCGACAATAAATGTATTTTTATTTAATTTTTTTATTTTTAAACTTATCATGGGGGCACAATGTTTCCCAAACTAACCTTGACAGACTATATTCCAGAATTTTCCACGAAGTCTATTTTAAGCTAACAGCGATGTGTACCTGCGACAATAGGGTCTCGTTAAGAGGAGATGGGAACTGCCATTTTCATACAAACGTGTTCCCCTGTTTCCTCACAGGATTAATAGGTATAAGATAAGACATGATATTTATTGGTATTAATCAAGTGTCAGTGACCATTATTTGAGAAAAGATTGATGATGGGCAGCAGCGTCATAGTGGACACATTACTGCGATCGCCAATCCGCTTACCCAGCGTGGCGATTATGGGCATTTACCTCTTAATGTGTTTATACGCGTAGTTAATAGGAGAGTTTGATGATGTAAACACCGTCATCGGTCAATAACATAGTCAAAATACTATAAAAAATAATACTATAAGAAGTATAATTTGATACATCAATCTATAAATATTCATCATAAGTAGAGTCTGCAAGCTAAAGGTGGATTGCAAGAAATTGTACATACCTATGATCTAACAATTACTTTTCTTTAGACATAATTATTCTTTATTGACATACTAGCATTTTCTTGAAATAAAATCTACTTTTTAGTGTAATTCCGAAAATTATAGAAAAATCGCTCGTAATTACATCGTTTTAAGGTCTCTGCCCACTAGAACATACCATACCATAACCGTAGCATGAAACGTATCAGACAAAAAAAAACTTTGTATTGAAAAGTATGAGACGGTGTTCGCCGGCGCCGGAACGTCCTAGTGGGCATAGTCTCATACTTTTCAATACAAAGAATAGTTTTTTGTCTGATACGTTCATGCTACGGTCATGGTATGGTACGGTCTAGTGGGCAGATACCTTTAAGTGTCACCTTTCGAAATCATCCGGCGTTTTTAGACATAACCAATACAATTTTTTTGCAAACGTCTGAAATGCTGCCAGCTCCCATTTCCCCTTAAGGCTCCGCCGCGAGGTCCCCCGGGCCCCGGGCTCCGCTGCCGGACCCTCCGCAAACAGAAAAGAGTACAGATTATATTGGCCGACTTTTACAAATTTCATTCGTCCTTATAAAGGGGCAGCGTGTAAATGTTGACTTGTCACAACAAGCCTAGTTCGTTGGAGGCTTTCATCTCTGAATTCCGGTTACGGGATTCAAAATAGTGTTATTTTTGTCGACGCCATTCAATTTGACGTACACTCAACCAATTGGGAATATAGGTCACTCTGCGACCATATATAACATGGACGTCTAACGCCAGCTCAAAAATGGCCCCAAAACCAATTGTTCAATTGTGCCAAGATGGGCAGGACATAGCGCTTTTCTAAACACCGCGCATATTTTGGCGCAACATCTTTGACAAATGTTTATAAAATATAGCCATCATCAAAACTTCGATGGACCAATCACAACTATTTTTAAATGGTGGTTTAAGTTTTTATAGGTTGATATTGAAATTCATTACCGTGATGCATTGAAGAGAGGGTGACACTTGTCAACTAAAATTCAGGACCGTTTTTGAAAGGCAATTTAGTACGGCGTGTGGCTTCCATGTTTTATTCGAACGAAGCCACGTGACCATTTCCATACATTATTTATGACCACGTCACTTAAAAGGCTTGTCGTATACGATTGCAGCTTGGCTACGCCTGCAGGATTCACTTTACTGTCGAATTCATCGCTTCACAGGCTTCAATGAACGGTCGCCGGAAATACGTCATTTAGATCTTGTGACGCAATATACTATTTTTCTGCTTTTTCCTTGTCTTAAATACGGCCCGTTGGCTCCGAATAGGTTACAGAGGGTTCCCTATCTTGGCTTACTACTCAAGCGGCAGCCATGGCGGTATTCACGGGTCTTACCTCCGCATTATATTTCCACGGATGTAATGTCAAAGTTCAGGGTCATACAATGCTCCCGTGTGAAAGAAATAGTCCGTTTATTTAAATACTTTTCTATAAATATTACTCTAACAGGAAATTCTTAAAAACGTCTTTAACCCTGAAATGCAGGGCTTTTTTGGCGTGAAAAAAGAATACGATGTTCAAATTAAGGTGGATTTTCGGTCGAAGTTCATTCTCATACATTTATGGTATCGCTTATCGTATACGATTGCAGATTGGCGTCTTGGCTAGGCCCTATTGTCCTGATGTTAGAGTGCATATTCAGACGCCTATTTCTCGAAAACTTGTAACTTGTAATACAAGCGGAAGTCCTTATCTTATTAATGACGTTTAAAAGAGACTTCCACTTGTATTATAAGTTTACAAGCTTTCGAGAAATAGGCCCCTTATCTAATTAATAGTGTTAAAAAGAGACTTCCATAGTATTTTCTTCGGTTACCGCGAGGATTACACATGAAATAAAACTATGCAAACGGATAAACTCGCGTATAACCTAATTTTAACTTCATTCCGACGTTTCGAACACTTTACAGGGTTCGCGGTCTGCGGATTTGGAGACAATTTTGGGATACCTTCCTAACAATATAATCATACAAAGGAAAAAAAATACTTCTCAGGCAGTGGCGTAGGTATAGAAACGGCGTAGATTATTTATTTTGTCTTTTGTCTTCATTCTGAAAATACTTGTAATGAATAACTAGCTTAATTTGCAAATTTAGTACGTACATCCACCCTTAAAATGTATTGTCTGTGGTTTAGTATATTTTTCTTTGGTGGGTAGTTTTGTACTTATCTTTCTTATTTTGATGGAAGTAGATCTATCAAATTCCCTCCATTGTCAGTCGTCCGCAGACCACGAACCCTGTAAAGTGTTCGAAACGTCGGAATGAAGTTAAAATTAGTTAATATACGCGAGTTTATCCGTTTTTATAGTTTTATTTCAAGAGACTTCCACTTGTATTACAAGTTACAAGCTTTCGAGAAACTGGCCCCAGGGGCCATATTTCTCGCAACATAGGCGCTCTAAAGGGCTACCACGGTCTGTAACTAATGTGATTGAGTTTAAGACCTACTCTGGCATTTCCATAGAAACTGAGATCATCATTATCATTATCAGCCCGTTGCAGTCCACTGCTGGACATAGGCCTCCCCCAAGGTACGCCACAGAGCTCGGTCTGCTGCTTCATGCATCCAGTTTCTGCCAGCCCTCTCATGCAAATCATCCCGCCATCTAGCCGGAGGGCGTCCCACGCTACGTTTACCAAGACGCGGTCTCCACTCTAGAACACGCTTGCTCCAGCGGTTATCGGTTCTGCGACATATGTGGCCAGCCCATTGCCACTTCAACCTACTAACTTTCAGAGCTAATGAAACTGAGATGCCGAACCTAAACTTTTAAGAAATCATAGTAGTCCCCTGGATGCTTAGCCAAGTTGCCAATCGCTAGCGCTTAGTAGCGTATCGTAGTTTTCCCTCTCTGTCACTCTTTCATATTAGTGCGACAAAGACAGTTAGCTGCCTTTCGTTTACGATTGAGCGATTGGCAACTTGTCTAAGCACCCTGAATGCTTAGCCAAGTTGCCAATCGCTAACGCTTAGTAGCGTAGCGTAGTTTTCTCTCTGTGTCACTCTTTCATATTACTGCGACAAAGACAGTTAGCTGCCTTTCGTTTACGATTGAGCGATTGGCAACTTGTCTAAGCACCCTGAATGCTTAGCCGAGTTGCCAATCGTTAGCGCTTGGTAGCGTATCGTAGTTTTCTCTCTCTGGCACTCTTTCATATTAGTGCGACAAAGACAGTTAGCTGCCTTTCATTTACGATTGATGATTATATAAGCGTTTAGCGATTGGCAACTTGGCTAAGCACCCTGATTATATTTGATGGCGCTAAAAGCCAGCGCTAACTAGGTCCCCCATTTTGGGACCTACCCGCAATGTTAACACCTGGTTAGCACGTTTGCGAACAAACATGTCACGTGGCTCACCGCAGCCCAGGATATGAAAACCGACCAGAGTAACAGATCTAACTTTGTGTGCAGACGAAAATCTTGACGACCCTCAACTCCATCAAACTTCTCATTTAGTGTGGTGCGTAGTGTGTACACTGGCACATTTTATTTAATATTATCTCCCTATTTTTTTTTGTATTTGCATATATCATCATCAGCCTATATCAGTCTACTGCTGGACAACTGGCTGAAAGTTTATTGCACAAAAGAAAATCTTATGGCAACCTTAGGGCAAAACAGAAAATAATGTAGGCGGTGCAACTTGCAAACTTAATAAAAAGACATACTAAAATAGGATACATACATACATAAATATACCTACACTTACATAAATATGCCTATGCTTGCAATGTACCGAGGAGAAGTTTCATAAATATCGAAACTTCTATAGAGAATGTTGTTGGCAATTTAAATTTTACAAACAATCTTATTATGCCAAAACCGTTGTATAGACATGCATTTTAAGTTATATTTTTATGCCTTGTTTACTCAATTGTGAAATACAATATTACTTCTAAGACTTTTTTATAAGTTATCATGGAAACATTCTCAATGAGAACTTACTCTTAAATTCTCATGAAAATTCTCAGAAATTTCCGAGTATATTCCAGCAATTTTCAGAATGTTCTGCTATTTGTACATTGCTAGCCTGTGCGTATGGACGCATTAGGAGGTAAATGCCCATAATCGCCACGCTGGGCAAGCGGGTTGGCTTTTTACTTCGAATCTATTGATCGTAGCAGGAGACAAAGTATCCCATGATTTTTTTCATTCCGTTACCATTATTTCATACGTTTTATATGTCGGTAACGGAATAGTAGGGATCGAAAAATATATAGAAATTTTGAGAGAATATAGAATATGAAATTTTCCTCTATTACGATCAAATCAGCTCGTACTTCTAAGTAAAAATAAAAGAAAGAAATTAAAGCTGTTTAAAGCTGAACTGCCTGAATTTTACACAAATTTATTTGTCCATCCCGCTCATACTCGCATTTTGGTGCAAGTGAGAGGATAGAAAGTAAGTCTGCGTTACTGTTACGCAGTTAGCTCTTTGTAGGCACACTGAAATATATAGAATATAAGGCACTATCATACTTACTAATAAGTCACGATGTTACTCTGGTCGGTTTTCCTTCGGTTCGCCGTCACACAGGGTTGCCATATAGTGAAAACAAATATCCTGACAAAATGCCTTAGTGCGTAGCCAAGATGGCAATAGCTTACACTCAGTATCGTAACGTAGTTTTCTCTTTCTCAATACTTCTTATCGGCAGTGTGACAAAGATAGTTAAACTCGGTCAATAAATACGGATCCGGTATAATTTTCCACAGCAAATACTGTAAGCACTCATATTTCAAAGAGATTTTTTAAATGTTTACACGTGGAATCCAATTTAATATCTTACGCGCCACGTCAAGCAAAGTTAAAGAGTTAAACAAACTATCCTGTAAAACTATTGTAAACACAAGTACCATTTCCATTAAAAATTCTTGTAGTGTATAGAGTTACGCTATTTCAATTGTTTATAATAAGTCCTATTCTATTTCTAATACGTTCCCTGTGCATGCATCACATGATTGTGTCGCACTTGATTATACGTGAATGCAGCATATAAGATGCACGGGCATATTTAAATATAAGGATAAATTGAAATTTGCACGTACGAGCTAAGCAACGTTAACTTACCTGCACGTATCAGCTGTGAAAAGTGACAATTTGATAATGTTAGGTACTGGCGGATTTTGAACATTGTTTCCATGTTAATCTTGATTTTTTGCGATTGTTTGCACGTGAGAGGTGAATTTCTGATTTTTGCTGCACATGGAACATGCCAAATTGGTTATCTAAGTTCGTCAATTCTTGGTTAAATTTCCAATTTCAGAAATTGTATTATCACCCAATATAAAAGTTTTTTTGTCATATTTATATCGACATTCATAATATTCATGGAATATGTCAGGAATTTTGGCCCTTTGTCAAGAAAAATCCTGACCTATGGTAACCCTCACAACACGCGTTGATAATTAGATGGAGTTATCAGACTATGAACGAGCAAGTTTATACGAACTCAAAGGCTTTCATTTTCCCGACTGTTTGATTGCCCTTGTTAGCAGATGGGTTGAACATTTTATTTATGTCATAGTACAGTCAACATCAGATATATCACAGTGTCCGGAGCGCTTAAAAATATCTGAACACGCCTCTATTGGTATGGCAATAAAGGAGTGTTCAGCTATCCACAACCCACACAACCTCGCTCACAGCCTCGATTCCTAATGTCAAATCAAACAGCTAGGATTTTAGACAAGGCTGTCTCGACGTCGAGCTCGTTGACGAACGCAGCGAATAGCATAGCTATAGCCGTACCATGACTTTGCAAATATCGGTAACGTTAGGTTTTACTCGATACTAAAAGCAGGCCATCGCGCTAAGTGCGAGCGCGATAGAATCCATTAAGTATTTGTCGAGAAAAAAACCTAAAGTATCCTTTACTTTCCACCTTATAGTACGGCTACTTGTCCACGAGTCACCCTGTATATTTACCTATACGCTTTTGCACTAATATCAGGTAAAATATCCCTTTTAAAACATTTTAGCAGTATAGACGGGTAATTAGGCACGTCGCCCGTCCTTGCGGTGTACGGCCATTGTGCGGCCGGCAATGTTTCAAAGCTATCTGTTGCCGGCTCGACGCACATCCGCTCGCCGGCAAATCATTAACGCGCACGGTTGCTGGCCTTTCACGGGAAAATATCACAATATCACGCCGATATCATTGACACGTGTTCGGCAATATAAATACAGTCAAGAACAAATATATGTATCGAAAGAATCTTCTAAATATTTATGTTACTACAACGTTCATAAAAACCATACTGTTAGTTAGATTTAAACGAGTAGTGCAGAAATTGTCAACACATTTTTGTAGGTATCTTTTATTTTATCAAATAAAAAAAATATTCCTCCTCCTTAAGTCGGCCCCTCACTGCTGAGGATCGTGGCCATGATGTAGTCGCTGAAAAATATTACACAGAATTAAAGTGAACTGCGACATATTTTAAGCTCCCGACCCGTGGTCCGACCGCTATATCCAACTGGTTGTGCCACGGGGAAGTAAAATTATCCATAGTCCAACCGATTGTACTACGAGAAAGTTAGTTTACCCGACGGTCCAATTGGTTATACCACGGTACACTAATCGGTAGTCCAATACTAGAACATATATTTACCCATCGTCCAACTGTCGTACCACGGAAACGTGGTCCCGACCCGGTCTAACCCCTGGGTGAATATCTGAGCGTTTCAACCACCTAATTTAGGTGGCATAATTTCTATTCGTTACAATGTGCTACTTTGTCATTTGAAGGAGGCACGGTACCTTATACAAATGACGAAGTATAACATTGAGACGTTTAGAAACTTCGATAAAAATGATGCTACCAAAATTAGGCGGTTGAAACGCTCAGATATTCACCCCTTTATGTCTTAACTAGTTCTGCCACGGGAAAGTAAAATTTTCCATAGTTCTGCGGGAAAATTAGTTTAAATGGTTTATTGTGAATATCTAACATTTCTAGCGTACTTTTATAAGGCATGTTTTATACACCGTGTTTTTATTGATTTCCGTTAAATTAAAGGGAAGCTTATTTAGGTAAAAAAATATCAATTTCTCTAAGAAACTAGTATCTTAACTCTTACTGTCATTGAGTTATTAAGAAAATAAGTTTAATGACTGAACAAGTGTATTTCAACCTTTATTACATCCTAATGAAACTTATTTTGACATGTGCCGTCAGTCACCTGAGATCTTATTCTTAAGGTTCTCTCACACTTGCCATCTCAATTATTATGTATGAAAACGAAAAAAAATTTTTTACGAAATAAACAAAAGCCGATATATCAAGAAACTTCTATTAATGTACCAAGTAACTTGTCCAATTTAACGAAAATCAATAAAAACACGGTGTATGTATAGGTACACCTCATTTTGCCTTTGCATGTACCAGGTAGTACAATGCTGTTCAAATTATACATACTCTGTCCAGCCTTCAAAGTCAGTAGAAAAAGGCGTAAGATAAAACGCCGGCTAAGAGCATGTCGGGCCATACTCAGTGTAGGGTCCCGTAGATTTAAAAAATGGCTGGGTTGATTATGTTCGAAATAGTTTAAATTCAAAGTATTCCATGATTTTTTGCAAAAAAAATGAATTTTTCGCCTTTTTCTACTGACAAGCTGTTTTTAGCTGGTTTCGTAGTGTACCTACTGTTGAACATGGACATAGACCTCTCAAATCACCTATTCGTATTTAAGCATTAGGAGGTAGTGCCCTTAATCGCCACGCTGGGCAAGCGGATTGGCGATCGCAGTAATGGTCCACTTTGATGACGCTGCTGAATATGCTAAAAACGCAATATTCATTGACACTTTATTTCACTTATTAATGCAACGGTCAAGAAACAATAAAACGATTCGCATATTTATTGAAAAAAATACAAATATAAATATGCAAACTTGTTTCCCACTACTTTCGAAACGTCTGAGCGGGTCTCGCCGTAAATAAATCGAAATAAAATCTGTTTACAAAGAGTATTTAATTAAATTTGTTCCCTTTCGAGAAAAAGTCCTTTAAGAAGATCGCGCAAGGTCGAAATAAATGGAGTATCGCGCCACGATTGGCCAAGTGCGAGTACCTACAAATAAAATAATCAGGGTCGCATTTTAAAAAGTTACCCCCTTATTCATAAACGTTTGCTAACTTAACAAGCCGCTAATAATTGTTTGTCCCTTTTGCTCTTATGGACACATTGTTAATACCGAAAGGGACAAACAATTATTAACGGCTTGTTAAGTTAGCAAATGTTTATGAATAAGGGGGTTACAATTTACAATTTTGCTGTTTGCCTCTCGTTCTAGCCAATGTGCGTGGGTTGGTGAGGCAAACAGCGAAATTGTAAAATGTAACTTTATAAAACGCGATCCAGGGTGCAATCTTACACAAACTGACCTAGTCCCACGGTAAGCTCAATTAAGGCCAAGATATAGAAGAAACGAGTGCAGCACGTGCATGTACAGTCATGGGCAAAAACATCTATACACTTTTTTACTTAAGTCTGGAGTATAAGGTTTAAAATTGTATGTATATTTATGCCCCTGACTACGTGTGTGCGTGGCTTGCGCTTTGTAGGTTATGTAAATGTCATCTACGAGTACTATGAAATTCCCTACATCACTACGCACGTGCAAGTGCGGGTCACGCATCCGGTGTGGCCTTTAGTTCTGTTAGACTAAAGGGTCAACATTATTTTCGTTGTCTTATATTGTCCCTAAAAATTAAACGTGACGCAGTTGTTTTTTCGTATGATAATATTTTCTTTCCAATTTCTGATATATTGATTAAAATCTAGCGTGAAAAAGAAATACAAGTGCACCGGATTTTTTTATATACTGAGTTGGAACAACAACTAAAAGCGTGACAGAGTGGTATGAAACAAGGCAACGAAAAGAGTTTTCACCCTAAAACACAGGCTTTAAGACAACGGTTCCGTTTTTCCGACCATCCTGCAGAACTCTGAATAGGAATAGGGCCAGACAGTTGGCGCATTTTTATTAAATTTGTATTGAGTCTGTGTTTAGTATAAAGCAATAAACATTGCTTATTCAAAGACATAATGGTCCTAATTACATTTAATTACTAAGTATGTTAATCGCAAAAAAGCGCAAACAGAAAAAAAATCTTAGGTTTTTATAGGTAGTAGATACTTTTGATCATAGACGATGTGTTGTATTGTTGTTGTTGTATTCTGGCCATTTTTTCCGCAACTCGACACCAAACGTGCCTATTTTGCGTGGTCCCAACGCTGGCCTAATAGGTACTTTTTGTTGGGGACTTGAATATACGCCCTTGATTTCTTCGCAGATGTAAGCAGGTTTCCTCACGATGTTTTCCTTCATCGTAAAGCACTCGTGAATACCAAATTATATATAGACGATTTTTCATTTATTTTAATGATAGTTTTTCTCTAAGGTTTCTTGTTCAGGTATTTTAGGTATAATATATTTTGTCTCAAAAATACGTCATATAAATTCAAATTTTCATACTATCCTGTGCATCGCCATTAATGAACTATTTATTTATTTTATTTATAAGTAAACACCAACAAAATACAAGGCTTACAATATTAAAAAAAAATAGGGTACATGACCGGCCCGTACCTCAATAACAGGCATGCAACAGCACTCACAATAAGTTACAATAAAAATATTAAGTTTGAACTTAAACTTAAAACGATTAAATTTACAATCTAAAATTATTATCAAATTAATAAATAAGCATCTTACTAAACAAACCCGTGTGCAGAATTTTCTATAACAAATTCCACCCGGTCGGTATTCTTGAAAAAGAAAGAGTCAGAAAAATCTTGTAAATGAAGGAAAATTACCATAAACACCAAATTAAAAATTTAAAAAACCGACTTTAACCGACTACTCCAAGATCTCTGATTTGTTTCCATCATTCATCATCATCATCATCATCATCAGCCTATGATAGTCCACTGCTGGACGTAGGCCTCTCCTATTAACTATCATTGTTTCCATCATTGGTTTCCTCAAATCCTACTTTCTGAATGTAAATTCTTGTAAATGAATGAACATTACCAAAAGCGCCATACATGTGCCTATAACATTTGAAGAGATCCCTAGATTTCTCCAAGATCCCATCATCAGACTCCAACTTGATGCCAACGGGACCTTCTCAGGATTATACACGTTCGATCACAAAAAAACTCGGTTCACCATTCTCGGAGATATCGGGTAGCATACATACAAAAAAAAATGTTGAATAGAGAACCTCCATCTTTTTGAATTCGGTTAAAAATGACCTTTTAGCCAGAATGTGCGTCCGCGTTTAATAGTATCATTAGAGCTGCAAAGAGAAAAATGTGTTTAAGATTGTATTTCTTTGTTCGGTGGTTGAAAAGTGGGATTAATAAGGATTAGGACTTGCCATTCGAATACTTAGAATATTCGGTCCATTTTAATATTCGAATAATATGACCTGAGGTATTCGAACATTCGAATATTTTTTTACTCAAAAATTAAAAAATATTGACACTTTACAGAAACAATTACTGCATTTTAATTGTCGTTACTCGTCAAAGATATTACATAAAACATATTTGTGGACTTTTTACGAAATTTCGGGTGATACTGGTATATCCTAGTAAAACAAGGTTTCCCGAAATTAAGAGTTAGGATATACCGGCATTGTGATAATCTCTAGTTATCTTTGTTGAATGCGGCAGTATATCACGTCTTATTAAAATATTAGACGTAAATATGCAACAATAATTTTACCTGCAATTTCAACTTTTTTATAGGTATATTATGAAAAATATTCGAATATCTCAAAATAAAAAAAAAGTTTACACGAATACCTGAAACTTTCGACTATTTCCAAAGCCTAAACAATATTTCAGTTCAAAGTAAAAAAAGGTAAACATATTTTTTCGAATTGCCATAGTATTTGACGTCTTTGACACAATATATCGTGAAACACTAATGTTAATAGGTAGGGTAAATTGCTAGTAATTGGCCACTCTCCAATAACTGGAGACCTAATATAAGAATGAACTCTATATGTGCTCATAGTTCGAATTCATTTTAAAACGATGTGTCATGTCACTCTCCCCCTTTTAAAATGAATTCTATTTATAAGTACATCGCGTTCATTTTTATATAAGGTGGCTAGTTACTGGGGGTTGGCCAATTATTAGTAATTTACCCTATTAAGATTGTGTTCTTAACCCTAAGAACACCATCTTGGTTTTACATTTTTATGCGTGATTATGGAATAATGCAAGTTTTTGGTTTGTTTACTATATTGTTTTCTACTGACGGTCGGTATAGCTATTCGTGCTGAGATCGTGATATAAGTACAATCTATGGCACTCAAATAATTTGTCCCGAAATATTAAACGCTTTTCCTGTTTCTAATTAATTAACTTTTATAATCCTAAGATCTGTTGTCCGCCTCGTCTCCGTGAGACAGAATTATGGGTCTTAAAGGGGTCTCAGAATAAAATGGTTTAAAATTAAAACTTACAATCCTGACAGCTTACCTTTACGCCTTTTGTAACTAGTACAGTCAAGTGTAAAAATAAGTATCGAAAGAATCCGCTCATAAATATGTTACGACTTTCTTATTACACAGAATTAGAGTCTACTGAGCCTCCGTAGCCTAGTTGGTAGTGACAGTGACCCTGCCTACGAAGCTGGAGGTTCCGGGTTCGAATCCCGGCGAGGGCATTATTTGTGTATTTACAAATATTTATTCCTTGGTCATGGCTGTCTATGTATTTAAGTATCTATATGTGTTTATCTAATATATATATAGTCGCTTGGTACCCACATCACAAGCCTTACAATTAAGGCTTGTGATGTGGGCACTAAGGTTGTTGTGTGGTGGAAAAGCTCAATAGCTTACAGTGGGATTAGGTCGATTTGTGTAAGATGTCCCAAGATATTTATTTATTTACTGAGACATATTTTTGAACATCTTTGTCTACACTTTATTTTGTCTTTGACTGTACCTACAGTCGCCATCAGTTATATCGTAACGTCTGGATCGCTCAAAAATATGTGAACACAATTCTATCGTTAGGGCAATAAAGGCATGTTCAGACTAGATCAAGCATGGTATACTCCGGTCGCTAGGTACGATATACCTGAGCGACTTGACAATAGCTGGGCAATCTGGGCATCCCCCGAGGGAGAGAGAACTACCACGGACATCGATAATTGTAAATTTAGTGTTTCTGTCTCTATCAGTCCTATTAAAGCCTTACTATTCGACAGTAAAATTAAAAAAAAAATTACTGACTCTTCATATGATGATTTTGATTTTTCATATTATTATGATGATTTTTGCATTTGACGACTTTGACTCAGTCATATCGTGAAACCCGTTCACAGATATATTTTTACGTTCATACTAATAAATATCAATATAAAAATGTGTACTCAAGGTTTAAGTTTAATTAGGACATCCAAGATTGTGTGATTAATGGAATAATGCAAGTTTTTAGATTTGTTAACTTTTTTGGATTTTACTGACGAATAGTATATGTAATTTACGAATTTCAATGCACACGGTCCGCCCTAATGACAAATGCTCCACTTTTTGCGTCGCCATTTTGAGACGTAATTCACTTTTAAATGACACCCCATTCGCGCCAATTTGTATCCGTCGTTACACGAAATGTGATATTAAACGGCCGCTTTGCTGTGTTGGCTGTACACTGTACAGTCGCCATCAGAAATGTCGGACTTTTTAGGGTAGGGTATGCGTAGTAAGCAAGGAACTCTTATAGTTTCGCGTATCCATCTGTCCATTTATCTGTCCGCAACATAGCTCAGTGGTCGTTGTACTTGAAATCTGCAATTTGGTACAAAATTACAGGTACACGGAAAAAACATGTCCAGTACTTAAAAAAATCAGGGCAAATTCACACCTTATTCTGTTAAAAGTAAGGTGGTTCCTTCTGTAATTTGAATTGATTAGACATGTTCTTTCCGTGGACGCTTCAAATACAGTGTGTTTCCATGACCCGGGCTTTTACGAAAATGGGAAATAATACGTATTACTAGCAACCGTTTTCAAGTATTAACATTTGTCAAATAATTAAACTGACCGTACAATTAATTTTATTTCCTCCGAACGATCAATATAACGCGTGTAGGTACTGCTTAGTCGTCAAACGTTGTGAGTGGCTGCGATCTGTAGTTATCAAGTGCAAATTAACGATTCAATTTGAAGTACATTGCTTCTCAATTAACTTTTCTTAGAAAGTTAATTACGCTTAAAATTAACATTTTGAATCGAATAATGTTCACGGTTTGGCTAGAAATCTGCATCGTTTTCATCGGATTCGATAAAAGCCAGTAAGTATCATAGACACACACTGTATACATATTCGTATTAATGACGCCGAACGTGGTAGAATAGAATACAAAAAAAAACTCGGGTACCTCCCATTAAAATGGATATCTTTTTTTTTAATTTCCTGTAATCCTATAGAGTTCTCGTTGAATAGGTTTTTTAAAAAAATAAGGGTAGGTACTGAAAAAAAAGTTTTTATGTCAATATTTTCCAAAATATCCGCTGCAGAATTTAAAAAAATTTGTCCCCTGTCTCACTTTTGATCCGTCGGTCCAAAAATAAGGAAAAAAATCACGGGCTTATGAAATACCTTAAAGAAAACTATTTCGAATATAATCGGCTCAGGTGTTTATGAATATCAACGGAACCCTACACTGAGCATGGCCCGACATGCTCTTGGGTTAAAATTCTTTTCGTTGTCTTATTTTGTGTCCCTAAAAACGTGACACAGTTGTGATTTATGTATGAGATGATGTTTTGTTTCTAATTTTTGATGTATGGATTAAAATCTAGCTTGAAAAAGAAATACAGGTGCACCGGATTTTTTTATATAGGTACTGAGTCGAAACGGCAACTATACTCTGTTTGGTTGGGTGTTTAAAAAAAATTAAACAATATTGCAGTATCTTTTTATTGAAAACTACGAGTAGAAAATAAATTTTAGTAAATATACATAATATAACAAGGAAATACAGTGATTTACATTGTTTTTGATTTAATAAGTACCTAGTTTGGATTTTTATATGCATTTATCAATAACCTTTTTTTAAACACCAAACCAAACAGAGTATAAAAGCGTGACAGAGTGGTATGAAACAAGACGACGAAAAGAATTTTGACCCTCTTACCGGATTTTTTTTAGAAAGCTGTCTTACTAGATAATACAGCTGGGTATGAATAGACTGCAGGTAAGGGCCTAATATATTTCTCCGACAAATTGTCCTATATAACTTACAGATAGTCGTTAGTGATCATAAAAAGGTTTCAATAGGCCGGGACTATTGAAACAGATGATTGATGATCCGAGGCTGCGCATAACGGCTATAATTCAAATCCAAATGGATTCTAATTCTGTAATGCTGGGAAAATGAAGGCGCATGGGTAGGGCTTGCAATCTTGGAAAGCTTTGGAAATATAGAAAAGACAACTCAAACTCATAACGGTGGTGTTTACGGGACACTTTGAGGTCAAAACTCTTTTGGCCAATATGGGTCTTTCTGACAGCATAGACTGTAGAATGTGTGGCAAAGAAGAGGAGACAATGAAACACTTGATGTGCGAATGTCATACCCTCGCCAGACAAAGGATGAAAGACTTCGGAACCGGCTATCTGGTATACCAATAAGATAAGATACGGGCTGGCAATTCGAATATTCGATTATTCGAAAAATGAAAGATTCTCTCCATTTTAGTATTCGAATAATTAAGACATAAGTTATTCGAATATTATTGTCGCTGTTAGTTATTATTGACGTGTGGTGACTGTACAGTTTCTAAATAAGTCACTTGTTATTGAAATATACATTTGCTTTACTTATTTGGTACTGTCCAAACTTATATTTCAGATTTAACTATTAACCAAACACGTATTTGCACTCGCTCGCCGATATGCAATAATCAATCTGTCAAAATGACATCGACTAGAGATGTCCAAATTGTAATTGACAATAAGTAGTATACTCTGTTTGGTTTGGTGTTTAAAAAAAGGTAAACAATCTTGCAGCATCTTTTTATTGAAAACTACGAGTAGAAAATAAGTTTTAGCAAATATACATAATATAACAAGGAAATATGGTGATTTACATTGTTTTTGATTCATTAAGTACCTAGTTTGGATTTTTATATGCATTTTTCAATAAAAAGATATTGCAAGATAGTTTACCTTTTTTAAAACACCAAACCAAACAGAGGGGAGGTTGAGAACTCTACAGGGTGCTTAGCCAAGATGCCAATCGCTAGCGCTTAGTAGCGTAACGTAGTTTTCCCTCTCTGTCACTCTTTCATATTAGTGTGACAAAGACAGTTAGCTGCGATTAACGATGAAGCGCTAGCGATTGGCAACTTGGCTAAGCACCGTAGTCTACAGTGACGGCAATAAGAATACATTCGTAACCACCCCAACTCTTCCCGTGGGTGTCGTAAGAGCCGACTAAGGGATTGAAATGTCATTAACTATTGTTCGATAGAAGATTGATGATGGGCAGCAGCGTCATCATAGTGGGCATATTAGTGCGATCACCAATCCGCTTGCCCGGCGTGGAGATTACCATTTGCCTCCTTTTGCGTCTATGCGTATAATTATTTAATAGGGGAGGCCTACGTCCAGGGGCGCATTTCTCAAAAGCTGTAACTTGTAATATAAGTGGAAGTCACTTTTTATACTATTAATTAGATAAGGACTTCCGCTTGTATTCCAAGTTACAAGCTTTCAAGAAATAGGCCCCAGCAGTGGGCTGAGATACGCTGATGATGTGTATTCGAATATTTTTAAGTCATAAATATTATATATACACTTATACCTACTACTATATTAAATATACATAATATACACTTTGTAGTGACAATTATCTACTACGTTTTACTTCGCATTCATCAATGCTATCCAAGAAAAGTAATTGGGTACTTTTTACGATACTACTATTCTCTAAATACTGGTGCACCCCCGTAAAGCAAGGTTACCCAAAATGTACTAAGCGGACATTTAAGATAAATATATACCTATGATAAATAATAATAAGAAATAAATAAATATCTTGGGACACCTTACACAAATCGACCTCTCGTCCCAAGGGAAACTCAATTAAGGCTTGAGATGTGGGTACCAGGCGACGATACATATAATAAATAGATACATATGAATAGATGCTTAAATACATAGACAGCCATGACCAAGGAACAAATATTTGTGATAAATAACTACACAAATAATGCCCTCGCCGGGATTCGAACCCGGAACCTCCAGCTTCGTAGGCAGGGTCACTACCAACTAGGCTACGGAGGCAGACATAATGATAATCTCTATAATATATCTATGTTGAATATTGCACAATATCACGTCTTATTAAAATTTTACGTCGTTTATTTTATACATTTTCTCTCCTCTGTCCGAGTTGACATTTTTATACTTAATTTCTAAATATAACACTCATTGTGTTCAAGACTGAGCGGATAAAATTCCTTCCCGTAATAGAATTTCCGCCTACAGGAAACATGGCAGGACATCTCCCGCTTTAAACAACACTTTAGAACGAGGACACAAGGCGCGGGGCGGCTGCGCGGTCACGCTACGTTTACAGTTTGATTTATGCCCCGGCTACGACATTGGTCTAAGGCGACCAGCAGCGAACGAATCCATGAGTTGGAGCGGGATTCCGATAAATGGGTACGAGAGGGAGCACCATACGTTTTCCGCTAAGCCGGTCGCCTTAGACCGATGCCGTGGCCGCGGCGATACACTTCGAACTTAGGCTGAAGACACATTTATCAGCATGCGTACGCATTTTGGCTAATAAAATTGGCCGTTTAATATTATACGTGTAAGCATGAGTACGCGTGCGGAAAGCTGGACGCGGTCCCATATTTAACTGACTATAGATTCTATAGACAAAATGCATACGCATGCTGATAAATGTGGCTTGACCCTTAGAAAACCCTTCGGAACACATGAAGGTAATACCGCTGTATTTTATCGTGTGGCACCGTTCTAGCCCGAGCCTTGGTCTCTTTCCGATCCGAAGAAAAATCCGAATCCGAAGTGTTTTCTTTGTCCAAACGGAGTGTACCGTATGTTTTTTATCAAACATTTTATGGGTCGATAATGGTCGAAGTATGGGCTGTCCCAGAAGTAAAGAGACAAGATTCGAATGAAAATATTTAATAAAAAAATCTTACAAAACACTACTACTTACATTTAGTTAACTTCAGAATTTCATTTTATTTGCTACTTTATATGAAATTTGCTTGTGCAAAGGCTCTGTAGCCAATTATTCTAAGGTTGATTGCTACTCGTCTCATTACAGCTTTTCGAGACCTAGCTGTCACACTTTCAGCCAATTTAGTCCATCTATGCTTAAATCCAGACAACGATTTGGGTTTTTCTGTTCGTTTTTTATATTCTAGTTTTCATAAAGGTCAATAAGGTTCAATACCAGCAGCTAGGGGAACATTTGGGGCGTTGTTATGTTTTTGTATAAAATCTATACCTGCAGCCTCTAGATGTTGAGTGACTTCCGTGGCGTAGTGGCATGACGCCATATCCGGCCAGAATATAATTTCTTCCCTCTGGTAATGCTTATCTATGAACGAAATTTATCGCATTATCATACATTCTCTCAAATACATACGTGCGGTCATAGAGCCTGTGCAAATATATGGTTAAGATGTATTGCCATTTTGGTCTATGGCTTGTCAAAAGAGATATTTATTGAAAAATTTGACCTTTGCTACAATTTTTTGCGTATAATCTACGGAGTCCCGTCGAGTCGCATGTTAGTTTTGCTTCCCAGGAATATCCGTTGGGTCCATGGGCACGTAAGTCTCATCATCAATTATGAGAACTTTTTTCAGTGTTTTTTCATACGCTCTTCGGCATCCTCTTTTAGCTCGCACTTCCTGCTCCTTCAAGTACTTAGGAGCTGACAGTTTTGCAAATGCTTTAAGCTTTAGGTCGCATGTTTTAATACGAGCTATACTTGACTTCGATATTTTCGATTTATCCGCAGCAGCTCTAACAGACATCGAAGGATTCCGTTCATACACTTTTTTTACTCTATTTATGTTCATAGCTACGGAAATAGTATATTTTTTCCCAGAATCTTCTTGAAAATGTGTTCATGCGATTCTTCAAAACGCTTTATAATTCGATACAAAATAGTTCTCCTTACTCCCTCTGAAGAAAAATTACATATCGTGTCCGTTTTTCCATAACATTCATAATTCTGAACAACTCTTTAGCAAATACCTCGTGATCGGCTCCTTTCATTATTAAAATTTGAATATTACAATCATATTTTCCCGCTAAATTTTACAGATTTGAGGCATACGGTGGCTATGACAGTATTTTTTCTTAAAAAAATAAAAATATTTTTAAATAGTTCAACATTAGAAATTTGTCTCTTTACTTCTGGGACACCCTTTATGTACGAGTATACACAGGCTTTCTTAAAAACAAAATTTGACGTCTTTTTGTGTTACGAAGTTAACTCTGTCTATAACGTTTGGAAGTAGAAAAGACAGTAAATACCTACAGATTTTCTATGAGCCATGCCAAGTTGCCAAAGCACACTTTTTTCTACTGCTTGTTTTAGACCGAGTATAACTAAACGTTTGTATGACTAACTTCCGTAACAAAATGGAAGCGATAGCAATTTTTGTTTTGATTAAACCAGTAGACCTAGACCAGTGCGCACTTCACAAATTGTACATTCCGAGCAGCTCCCTTACTCCGTTGTGGAGTGACAGCGACATGAAATACTCCAATTTAATTGGTTTACGGTACACAAGAGTTCATATGACGGGCAGCCGTACCATGAGGTCCAGTCGAGTGCATTAATATATAGACACATTTGTAAGGGATCAGTATGGATAAGTGTATATATATTAATGCCCTTGACTGTCCATGAGTTGCCAAGTAGGTACCTATCGGTTACGTTAGGTATTCGATACGTAAATCAGGCCATCGCGCTCGCTCCTATAAGTCAGTGCGAGCACTACATAATACTTTACGTATCGAGTAAAATTTTACGTAACCGTTACTTGCCCACTGTAGAAGAACCATGAGTTAGAAAGTAAAAGATACGTTAGGTTTTACTCGATACGTAATGCCTATAGCGCTCGTACTGATATAGGTATTGGAGCCAGTGCGATGGCCTGCTTTAACTACATATCGAGTAAAACCTAACGTTACCGATACTTGCAAAGTCATGGTACGGCTACTGGTACGGCAGGGTTTGAAAGCAACCCGCACCGCCCCGTATGTTTCCACAATATTAACAGTAATAAAACACCGCGCCGCGAAAACACGCAATTCGCACCGCCGGGGGAGGGTGTAAAAATTAGGAAACTCGACGCCCGAGACAGCTGACTGATGGTGACACAGCTGTCGCCACAGATGCGCCACTTTCGTCGACGTCAGATATCGTCGCTATACTTTCTGAACCTCGTATCTGCAACACTAGCTTGATGTAATAAACACAATCTGAATACGGATTCAGAATGAAAGAAAGATGACGTTTCCCCCTTTGTCGATAAACGCGTCACTACTATAAGGCGTCTCCCCGCGAGCTACTAAACTATGAACTATCGGCTATAAACACGAACAACAGATACGCACTCCCGTGTAAATTTCGGGGCTACTGCCCCCGGGCCTTCACGAAAGAGGGGCCCCCACAATAGAATTTCGAAAAAAAAATCTTAAAATTCCAACTAGTAAACACTAATAAAAAATTTTTTACGCTGTTTTCACTTATAGAATTTTTTCTTTCGCTGTTCTACCTTGATAGTGGCTAGTTTGAGTTTTCTTTCTTTTTCTTATAACCGTCAAAAGCCCTTTGCCCTTTTATTCATATGTTTGTTAAATAATAAAATATCTATACCATACTTGTTTCCACAAAATAATATTTACTGAGAAACTTGACTGAAAAAAATTGTCTACTTTATTTGGAAAATAATTGGGGGCCCCTTCACTCCTTTGTTGCCCCGAAGCCTCTCAACCTCTTCCGTCTAAGGTCCGACCGAGACCCAGAATAAATTTAATTCTCGGCCGATACCGAGACCGAGATCTCGGTCAGACCTTAATTCCGTTCCTGGATTTAATACTAACTAAAGTGAGGCAGCCTCTCTGCCATGACTGTGGTTACGAACGCGACTTGTTACGAGCACTGACTGATGACTGATGGTTGATGCCCGGCGCCGGCGGCCATTGCAGCGGCGAGACCGTCGCCACTGACTTTTGACTTTTGGTTCAGTGTGTAGCCAAAATAGTAATCGCTCACGCTCAGTAACTATAGTACACTAAACGAAGGAAACTCAGAGGAAAAAACTCGTGTATAAGCGAATTTTGGCATAGTTGTAGGGAATGATGTTTTAAACCACATACTAAAAGTACTGGTGGTTAGAGGTGGAGCTAACGGGGGGAGAGGGGTGTAAAGGTCCTTATTTTTAATTTTTCGTAAATAACTCGTAAACCGTGGCTTATAGCAAAAAACGTTCTAGTATATAAGTAATCTACATAAAATTCTCTACAAAAAAGATACATGTATGCTTCCTCTGGGATCAATGTGTCATGAGATAAGAAAGCACGAAGATGGACACTAAAGAAATAAACACATTTGTTTAAGTAGGTATGGCACATAGAGAATGCTCGCGAGCATTCTAAATGATTTTAATGTTCAATTCCTGACCATATTTAGAGTCTTTAATGTTTTGTCAGCCTCCGTAGCCTAGTTGGTAGTGACCCTGCCTACGAAGCTGGAGGTTCCGGATTCGAATCCCGGCGAGGGCATTCTTTGTGTATTTATTTATCACAAATGTTTGTTCCTTGGTCATGGCTGTCTATGTATTTAAGTATCTATATGTATCTATCTATTATATACTTCGTCGCCTGGTACCCACATCACAAGCCTTAATTGAGCTTACCGTGGGACTAGGTCGATTTGTGTAAGATGTCCCGAGATATTTATTTATTTATTTATTATATATGTCGGAGACATGCTTCAGTTGGCGCAGACGTGTACGACATGTCGAGGCATCGAACGTCTGAATAGTCTTATTTACAATAAGAATAGTCTTAATTGCAATGTTTACATTTAATTTCTTAACAGTGATAAAATCTAGAAAACGATAAGCAATGTTTTGCTTGAGATGTTCTTTGCTTGGTCCATGCAGGTAGACATTAAAAGTCATATTGGGATCTACCCGCCTATGAAACGGTAGTTTGTGAGTTGACGGTATAAAAGGTCACTAGCGCAGTATTCAGGGATTCATTCTTGATTTAGAGTTGGAATAAAGCATTCCAGGGTTGAGTAAATGATGCATGGACGCAAGCTTATAACTCTCCAGTCGTTTTCTATCAGTATAGTTTATAGTGTTGTAAATAGTCTTGTTTTAAGTGTGTACTTGTTGTAATTATTTAAAGTTTGGAAAATGTAAGACCGTCTGAGTTTCTTGCTGGTTCTTCTCACGACAGAGGTTTATCATTTGTGAACCAGTATAATAAAAGATCGTAATTTACCTTGTGTTTAATTATGTGCGTCCATGCATAGTATACACCTTTGTAAGTAGATACGATCAGTATTTAGGAATTAAAATATTCGCCACCCCCGTTCTCGGCTGTCCCTCCGACATATATATCGTCGCCTGGTACCCACATCACAAGCCTTAATTGAGCTTACCGTGGGACTAGGTCGATTTGTGTAAGATGTCCCAAGATATTTATTTATTATTATTTATTATTTATTTATTATAATATAAAATTTCTAGGATTCGGCATGGTTTCAGAGATAATCGACCTTTTTTTTTTAAATAAGTTATTCGACGTAACTCGTCATAAAACTTATTTTTGATTACAATGCTACCACAATGTGTTTTAATATTACTACACCTTTTGCCTGGCAATCAAAAAATCTGAATAAACTTGACGAAATAAAGTGTCCCTAAAAAAAATATTGAAATATTGAAAATTTTAACAAATTGTTGTTACTAAGATAAAAAGTACTGGAAATGTTAAATAGTATGCAAAAAGTCTGAAAAAAAGGAAAAAAAAATTTTTTTTGGTGGTATTTGACATTAGGTCTCATAATAATTTTTGTTTGTTTTGATGTCTAGAATGCGTAGTTAAAATCTTTTGACGATGATTACGAGAATATTTTAGGTTTAGAAGATAAATTAGGAATTTTATTTTTACAAATAAGCATACAGGGCGCGCCCGGGCGCGAGCATTCCAAAATATTTTAAGTACGCATCAAAATAAATAAAAATGATTATGAGACCTGGGTCAATCACTTTTTTTTTTGTTGTTATTCTGTCACACCACCCAGGGGACAACAGTGGGATAGTTTGTTAGAAGAAAGTATCATCCACACTCTACTATCATGATGAATGGGTGACCCACCTTGGAAAGGCCACATAATTGTCAAAAAATTCAAACTTTTGTCAATTTGAATGCTGCTAAACTGTGATTTTAAGGGTGACCCAGGAGAACGTAACCATGGCAACGAGAGACATAAAAAAATGATTGACCCACCTAATGTCAAATACGACCAAAAAATTTTTTTTTTCCTTTTTTATTTTAGAGTTTTTGACATTTCCAGTACTTTTTATCATGACAACAATTTGTAAAAATAATTTATGTTAATATTTTTTTAGGGACTGCTTATTTCGTCAAGTTTATTCCTACTTTTTTGCCAGGAAAAAGGTGTGGTAATACTAAAACATACATTGTGGTAGCATTGTAATCAATCAAAAAGAAGTTTTATGACGAGTTACGTCGAATAACTTATTTCGAAAAAAAGGTTGATTACCTATCTCTGAAACCAGGCCGAATCCAGGAAATTAGAAACATTAAAGACTCTAAATATGGTCAGGAATTGAGCATTAAAATGTTATGAAATGCTCGCGAGCATTCTGTATGTGCCATACCTACTTAAACAAATGTGTTTATTTCTATAGTGTCCGTCTTCTTGCTTTCTTATCTCATGACACGAGAGAAAATGTGCGTAAATCTTTTTTGTAGAGAATTTTATGTAGATTATTTATATACTAGAACGTTTTTTGCTACAAGCTACGGTTTACGAGTTATTTAAGAAAAAATAAAAATAAGGACCTTTACACCCCTCTCCCCCCGTCAGCTCCACCCCTAGCCACCAGTACTCTTAGTACGTGGTTTAAAACACCATTCCCTACAACTATGCCAAAATTCGCTAATACACAAGTTATTTCCCCCGATAGGCAACTTTTGGTCTTCGTTAGGTGGGCTAAATGCGAAAAAGTGGTACACCCGACGTCAAAGATATCATTACGGTTTAGGTGCCAAATTAGTACATTACGACACAAGTGCGAAAAACTCGAAACGAGTGGCGATGTTTTAAAACACGACCGATAGGGAGTAAATCGACACGAGTTACGAATTTCGTGTTTTTGAATTTCAGGCTACGGAGGATGACGTAAAAAGCGTCTAACTCCTTTAGTTTTTACACCATCAATTTAAAATTTACGTTCCGAGTAAAATTACTCAGAATAATATAAAACCCTTCCCAGCCGTTGCGTTGGGGGAGTTTTGGCGGCGGACTGGTGGTGGTGAACAATTTTTTTGGTGATGAATTCTTGGTTGTCTCCATAGTGAACGTTGCCCAGCGTGATCGTCTCTAGTACCCTGTACACTCTTGCTCCATGAACCAGATGTCACCCTGTATAAGTGTAACACCTACTGCTCTAACACAATCAATTGGCGTTTATTTTTCTTCTCTAATGTAAAGGCAATGTATGTTTGTCAGCCTCCGTAACCTATTTGGTAGGGACCCTGCCTACGAAGCTAGAGGTTCCGGGTTTGAATCCCTGCAAGGGCATTATTTGTGTATTTATTTATCACAAATATTTGTTCCTTGGTCATTGCTGTCTATGTATTTAAGTATCTATATGTATCGTCGCCTGGAACCCACATCACAAGACTAAATTGAGCTTACCGTTGGACTGGGTTGATTTGTGTAAGATGTCCCCAAGATATTTATTTATTATTTAAAGGGATTTCTTAACATTCACTAAAATTTTACTTTATTTTATAGGACGAAACTTTACTCGAAATTTTAATTTTATCCTCCTAAGACCCTGGCTTTTAAAATTCAACTTGTTATAGAGACCGAACTTCCGTTTAAGAGAACAAAATGGCAATTATCGTTAAGTCCTGAATATTCGAGAATAAAACTTGCCACTATGACCGAACTGCGCCTTTCAAAAGAACATAATTTTTGTTTCAAACTTACGGCAATATTTTAGAAAGAAACTGCGCTATTGCAATCGGTATATGTTTATCCCTATCACACGCGTTGATTGAAACAACCAAGTCGCCATATTTGTTCTCAGTGGCCAGCAACACGCGACAATGGCGGCACGTCGGAGACATGGTCAGTGAATCCTTAAATATCCTGTAGAAATGTTAACATTTTTGGGTGTAAGTTCAATTTTATCTGTTAATAAATGTGTAATATATACCTATCATGTATTATTTTTGACACACATGCTGCGTAAAGGATTATTTTTCAAGGTAATTTATTTTGTTCTTTTAAAAGCACGTTCGGCGTTTGTACATAAAGTTTGTCACTCATTTTGAACCTTAATTTTTTGAGCTGTCTTTGGAGGTGGACTTTGTTTAACAGTGAATGTCTTTTAGCGGGGGGCTATTCCAGAATTTTCTCAAACAAATTAATTAATTTGAAAGCTGTCTTTTTGCCCGACTGCCGAAAGAAAGGAGGGTTATGTTTTTTTGGGGATTTTGTGTGTATGTATGTATGTATGTATGTCTCATTATTTGGCACGACCTACAGCTTTCAGCGATAGTCTGAGTTCGACGTATGAGGTGTCATTCAATTCAGCTTTGTTATGGGACTGTCACTGGATACTTCACTTTTCGATGTTCCCTCGGGAACTGGAATTACATTCATTACCTGGGTACACACTGAGACCGAAGTTCCTTAAAAAAGAACAAAAAATCGGATGAATTAGCTTAGTGCAAAGACAAGTTGATTCAAAAGGAAATAAAGTTTGTTCAAGCAAAACTTGTGTAGTAAAACATAAGACAGTTTAAATTAGGGTGAAAAGTTCAGGACTCAAGGGCGATATTTTTTTAAAAGAACTCTCGGTGATAGTGACAGCGTTCACGTATGGAGACCCAGGACTCGTAACCGTTATAATGGCGGAACCAGATCATGAATTCGATCTATTCATATTGCATTATTTAGTACTGAATTTGTACTATTTGGTACCTGTTGTAAAAAAAATTGTACCTCTTCCATTTCAAAATTATACTTGAAACAGTCTGGTCCCGCCATTATAACGTTATAATGGCGGAACCAGGTCCTGAATTTGATCAATTCATATTGCATTATTTAGTACTGAATTTGTACTATTTGGTACCTAATGTAAAAAAATTGTACCTCTTCCATTTCAAAATTATACTTCAAATAGTCTGGTCCCGCCATTATAACGTTATAATGGCGGAACCAGGTCCTGAATTCTATCCATATTCTGTCGATTCATATTGCATTATTTAGTACCAAATTTGTACTATTTGGTAGCTCTTGTAAAAAAAATTGTACCTCTTCCATTTCAAAATTATTTAAAAAAAAAGTATGGTTCAAATGGTCTAGTGGAACCAGACTATTTCAAATATAATTTTGAAATGGAAGAGGTACTATTTTTTTTACAAGAGGTACCAAATAGTACAAATTCGGTAATAAATAATGCAATATGAATCGACAGAATACGGACAGAATTCAGGACCTGGTTCCGCCATTATAACGTTATAATGGCGGGACCAGACTGTTTGAAGTATAATTTTGAAATGGAAGAGGTACTAATTTTTTTACAAGAGGTACCAAATAGTACAAATTCGGTACTAAATAATGCAACTGAAGGAGAAGGAACTCAGGGAGGTCGACCTTAGAGACCTTCTTGCGGTTCTGTAAGAAAAATGGAAGGCCAGAGGGAAGTATTGGGGGAACGCTACCGGAACACTAACCTGCAGCTCCAGCTAAGGGAAATGGGGTGAATGAGCACAGATGCTTGACAGCCCGCTCGAGTCCGGTCGAGCGTCCCTCCGTAACATAACATACACAGATTTAGATATTCATTAGATGAAGTAAATAGCACCATTTGTATGGGAACCAAGCGTGCAGACTTTAGCTGTCACTGAGACGTCACGGTCGGCAAGATGGGAAAACCTAAACGATTCAAAGACGGCTGCAACGGCTGACGTATGTGGACTGTCATTAGAAATGGCCATTTCAGTAGCTGCCACTGAGTTCGGACACGCGAAGTAGATACATTTGCTTCTTCTAGTGTATATTCATTTCTGTGATAACATGGCTCTCAAAATAAGGTCGCAAATTAAGCATTTTTGAATTCTAATCTGCAATAATCCAAAAGAATGCAAACTTTGGCACGTGATAGGTGATTATAGGCTTATTGCTAGATGTCTTCACAAACTAAGTTCGCAAACTCGTCGTAATTAAAAACAAACAAGTGTAAAAATAATCAAACTTTATTCAATATTAGGTACTAACAGCATCTTAATCATAATCGTCCATGAGTTCTTATCAAAAACGTAACATTCAAGACAATCCGACATCATATTTCATTTACATTTAGTCCAGTATGCTTAACACAGGATTGGTATGTCAGTATGTCGCTGCGAGATAGATTTTCAATCTTCTACTAACTATATGAATAAAAGAGGGATAGACAGTATATCTCGCGGCGACATATTGTCGCACTGATCCTGTGCTAAGCCTACTGCAATCGTATACGATAAGACGATAACCAATAAATAATTAGTGTATGAAAACGACAGATTCGTACAAAAAAGTCACGTGACCACTTCCGTACATTATTACGGTCACGTGACTTATCGTTAATCGTATACGATTGCAGAATGGCATCTCGGCTAGGCGTGCTGTAGTCGTCATACATATCGGAGCGGCCGGAGTGCCCACATATATCTGAGCACGCCTACTGGGGCATTCCACGAGAATGCCGCTTACGTGACGCTTATACTATCTATGGCAGCTACGTTAAATAAATGCTCAAAGTAAGAAAAAACTGTGTGAACGTGTAAGTTAAGTCCCGATATATTACCACACTAGAACTCTGGTTCTTATCATTTTTAGAAGTACTGAAACAATCGCGTTACGTAAGCGACATTCTCGTGGAATGCTCCCTCTATTGTTCATTAGTATACGTTGAGATACTTTTGAGCATAATGGCCGCTTGAATCAGTTAGGGACAGTATGTAACAATTATTAGTGATCTTTAATTTCATATTAAAGTTTGTCCTTGGAAGTTATTATATTATACAGACATTATAGTGTTCAGTCAAAGGCAAATTAAGGTGTACACAAAAATGATCAAAAATATGTCCCAGTGCACTGTAATTCTGTGTAATAAGAACGTCGTAACATATATTTTATGAGCGGATTCTTTCGATACTTATTTTTGCACTTGACTGTTCATAGTTGAATCAACTTTTATTACGAAGGGCTCATTATTGGGTCGATTGCAAAACAATTGTACATAACAATTGCATAACAATTGACCTTTTTTTAGGACACTGGGTTACAGTGGCGGCGCGTCCATACAACCCGATTCCCACCGGCTTCCCTAAATTTTTTCGCTCACGTATCAAAATCATCCAATATTACCTTTAAAATACATTCGTAAAACTTTACCCATACATCTACACCTTTAATTGAATAATGCAAAATACTATGGCTTTACAAAAGAGTTCAACCAATCAGAGCGCGCAAATGAAGGCAACCCGGCTCGATATGGGCTTCTTATTCATTCATAAAACTACTACGCGACAAGTACGCGACATCGAACCGAACGCACACATCCACAAAGCACGCAAACATCAAACCGTCAAAAATGGCCGCTAGACAACTCGGGACAGGACGAGTTGTGGATACATTCCGTTATTTGAATTGAAACATTATCGTTAAAAGCATAAGGTTTATTTTAGAATGCGTCGCTTCACTAATTTGAATCTCAACGAGTTACGCGCGCGTTTTTAAGAATTGCCATGATAAAACCTGCATTGAATCAATGTGCAAATTAAGTTATTGACAAATCTTGACGTTGTAATGTAAAACATTTATTAATAAAGTTATATTTTATTAGAGAACCACTTACAACTTAGGATTACCATGGATTTCGAAATGGCTGAGATACGCGTCATACTCGTGAACGGGTGCTGTTTGCGGAGACCGGTCTAATCAAGCTCACTCATGGCTTAAATTCAAACAATTTTCCTGCTGTTCTTGATATGAGAAATTGAATTCGCTACATGTTTGTTTATTTATGATTATTTAATATTATGACGCATGGAGACCTTATACATCTCTGAAACATTTAGTGAAATGTATCCGTTTGTTTTCTTTTTACTCTGACAACTAGAGACCTTTACATCTCTAGCAGTATAATAATGCAAATTTTAACGTTTAACTAAAAACAATTGTATGCCCTTTTACATATATCTTTACATCTATACATTTCTCAAAATTCATTAAATTTATATAATTGTTCTGACTATTAGAGACTTCATCTCTATTTAATGTACTACATCTGTATTTATATTAAATCAAATTTATGTTTCGCTTTTAATTAATGCATGTTAGCCGTAAGATGTTATAAAACTATTATTTGAAAAAAGGAAAGTCCCGCTGAGTTTCTTGCCGGATTCTTCTCAGGCAGTGGTGTAGGGTTAGAACCGGAGGTAGTTTTTTTTTCTCTCATTCGCTATTTAGTTTAACGATTCAAAAGCGCTCGTTGCTGGGCCTAATTGAATAAAGAATATTTTGACTTTGACTTTTGACTTTTGACTTTGAAATCAAATAATTTCACAAAATTAAAGAGTATGAATTTGTGCGCCTTGAGAATAATGTCATAGCAACATTCTGATTGCATTCCCGCTCTCGACTCGATGTTTACGTTTGATGTTTGTATGTTTGGTGATTGTTAATGTGGGGTTTTTAAGTTACGACGATAAAAATAAATGCTTGTGAGACTTGTGAGAACTGAGCGTGTGCAATACGTAATTGGTTGTGCTTTCATACTGTGTTTTCGTTCGTATAACACTACGCTCCAGTTAAATAGGTAAATATTTTGATTTTGTTAGGATTTGTTGAGGTTAAGTTAGTTTCTAGACTTTCTAGTTTCTTCATGTATTTCATGTGATGGCTGCTTTAATTAATTTTGACTGCTGTTTACTCGACATACACTGTTTACGTAACGTCAGTGATGGCAAGTATGACAAAGGTGGTATACACTAACTGCAAAGATACAACTAACACACTTCAAGAAACCAAATGAAGAAGGCAGGTTTTTTGCTCCGGGTTGCCCCTCGAAAATCTTCACGCGCCGCCACTGCTGGGTTATTACTTATTATTTCACTTATCCTAAAAATAGAATGAGCCTTACTTGGTTCAAAACCAAAAATTACGATTGCGTCGATTGTGTTACGAAAGTTGTCAATAACTAGTACACTCTGTCCAATAAACGATCGGCAGTAGTAAAAGATGGGACATTTCAAAGATATAGGTTCGTATTGATACCTCATAAGTTGTTACGCAAAATTTAACTTCGTAACACAAAAACACGAACAAAAGATACGCACTCCCGTGTAAATAAAAGAGACACGGCGATACTCGCCCAGCTATCAACTATCACCGTCGGGCGAGTATCGCCGTGTCTCTTTAATTTACACGGGAGCGCGTATCTTTTGTTCGTGTTTATAGCCGATAGTTCATAGCTCAGTAGCTCGCGGTGAGACCAGTGCCCATGGGCCTTTAATTATGTACAATTCGTTTGCAATCAACCCTTTTAAGCCTACCAATTTCTTGGTAACTCAAAATCAGTTGAAAATATCTCTTATAATATAAAGTAGATTTACCCATACAAGAGCTTTACCAAATTAAATTATTCAATGCTTATCATACAAACAATTCAAACATTTTAGACAACATACGCTAATCAATAACCAAACCGTAAAACTAACTAAAGTCCAAAAGCTCGTAAAAATGGTCCAAAACTTAATCGAATATCGTCCATTAGCTAATTACTATAGCCTCCTGCCGCCCAGACAATAAAAGTTACACGTGAAATTTGAATTAATAGTGTAGGAAATAGAAAAGAATTTCTTTTGCTTCAGGAGACCTTTTAATAGGCCTCTGGGCGGCAGGAGGATATTAATCGTTCTATTCACACTATTCATAGGCAAAAACTCCTCATTAATACTAACACTTCGTCACAGCAAACAAGATTGGGTCTGATGCTTTTAGGAGTTGATATTGTGGACCATAGTTGCTGTATTGGACCATAGTTAGATGGTTTTACGGTACTTACATTCAAACGTCATACATACTTTATACATTCGTTACATTCTCAACTTAATTAAAACTAAAGTATGATTAACATTTATGTGTTCAATATACATATTGTTAGAAAACCAGCTATATTGTAAATGTAGGGTCCACGGAAAAAACATGTCCAAAGCCTAAAAAAATCAGGGCAAATTCACACAACTAATAAAAGTAAGGTGGTTTTTCCTTCTGTAATTTGAATTGACTAGACATGTTCTTTCCGTAGACCCTTCAAATGTTCTCTAATCTAACTGACTTCAAAAAAGGAGGAGGTTCTCCATTCGACTGTTTTTTTTTATATGTATTGTATCACCCAGAATCGTAAACCGACTTAAAATTGGTAGGGTTCCAGAGAAAGCTAGGAGCCTTATAGTTTCACCATGTTCGTCTGTCTGTCCGCTCCGTAGCTCAGTGTCAATTAGTATTAGAAACCAGCAATTTGGTTCAGGTTTATATATTAATCACGCTGACAAAGTGATAGAATAAAATATAGAAAAAAAATGTGTACCTCCCCTAGTCGTAACACGGGGATGATTAAATTTTTTTTCTGTAATGCTATGGTGTCGTTAAATGGCTGTTTTAAAAAGAATAAGAGTTTTGAAAGAAAGTTTTTATCCGAAGTCAACATTTTCGGAGATAACCACTATAAAACAAATAAACATGAAATAAAACTATTTCGAACATAATCGGCCCAGCCGTTTTTGAATACCTACGGAACCCTATACTGAGTATGGCCCGACATGCTCTTGGCCGGTTTTATTTTTAACTAAACGGGACACCAACTCGAGTTCTGATGATGAGATCTTAGAGAAACCGGTTGAAGCTGGCTTTGATTCTAATTTGGTGATTATGTAAGCCAAGTAGGCTCTTTAGTACAGAGTGGACCCATGGGGGGTGTAGTGGACCCAGGGTCTCTAAAACTGCATCATGGTCTTGAGGTCCTTGACGATAATATCCAAGAAGAAACGCTGGGTTGGCTCCGACTGAAAGTAAACAAATAGATATCATTGGACGGGACATTCCTACGGAAATCGATCTACTGATTGATGATTTTTTTTTTATCGAACGCGTATAAAGCCTTTATAGGCTTGCTTCGTTGGCAACAAGTCTGATGATGGAATCTTGAAGAAATATATTATAGCTAATTTCACCAGAGTTGAGGTGAATGATCACACATCTAAGTAAAGTACTAATTGCAGAAAATAGCGAATGAATGAATGACTTAACCCTTTAAAGGGTATTGGCAACATATTTGCCGTCATATAATAAACAAAACCAAATCAATTTATAAATGTGTAAGGTTCAAAATTGAATGCTTTGACAGACCTGTCAAATGGTCAAAGGGTTAATGTGACTAACGGCAAAATATTGAAGTAAATCCCTTGAAAAAACTTTTTTGTCAATCTTACAGTCTAAATTAGATTTGCTATCAGTACGAAAAAAAACACTAATTTCAAATTCCCCTTGTGTTACATATGAGATATATTTATGTGTGCGTGACCTAAACTCACGTGGAACCTATATTTTTATTTGGTGATTATTTTAAATATTCTCAATTACGAATTATTCTTATTTGTAATCGATTAAGGTAGTTTAAAACATCTGAACGGTTACTTCATCAAACGTTAAGGTATTGCCTATTCTGATCTTACAACCTCTCAGTTGTCATCAGGGGCTGTCTAGTTGCTGTGGACAGGAATCACCTCCACATTAACGTTACTCTCGACGATTTCTGAACTGAATTCTGATTTGTAGTTAAAAATGTCGTATGAAGTTTGGTGGATTCCTTCTAATTGAAAAGAAAACGCAATTAAAAAAATCTGTTTTTGACCGTTATGTAAAGATAAACGCATTTTAGGTAACGATTTTGTGACTGTATTGTTTTAGTGTTGTCACATTTAATTGACAGACATCAAATGGCCAAAAAAATCTTTAATTATCTGGCACATGTAAAAAATGCAATTTTTGTGATAGTTTTATTAATAAAAAACTTTTTTATGTATTAAGGCCAGAGTTGGGCAAAAAGTAATAATGATTACTCCTTCAGATTACTTTTGTATGTGTACTTTGTAATATTTATTACTAAGTACACATACAAATGTAATTTATACACCGTGTTTTTATTGATTTGCGTTAAATTGGACAGGTTACTTGGGACATTAAAAGAAGTTGCCTGGTATATCGGCTTTTATTAATTTCTTAAAAAAAAAATTTTGTTTGTTTTCATACATAATAATTGTAATGGCAAGTGTGAACCTTAAGAATAAGATCTCAGGTGACTGACGGCACACGTCAAAATAAGTAACATTAGGATGTAATAAAGGTTACAGTACACTGGTTCAGTCATTAAACTTATTTTTTTAATAACTCAATAACAGTAAGAGTTAAGACACTAGTTTCTTAGAGAAATTGATTACTTTTGACCTAAATAAACTTCCCTTTAATTTAACGGAAATCAATAAAAACACGGTGTAGAAGTAATCATATTACTTTTTGCCCAACTCTGTACATTACAAATAAAAACATAAAAAAAATTTTTTTTTTAGATTTGACAAAAACTCATATCAATTTTTTTGCTTCCTTTGGCCTCAGGAATATGCTGTTATTTTTCCCTTTTCTCACGGGCACACTGTATAATGGTAAGCAATAAACAAACCTCAGCAATGTCCAGTAGGCTCTGTGTGAAGCGCTCGCTGAAGGTCGCCGCCAGCTGCTTGCGGAGCTCCGCAGGGACCAGGCCTGGAGTTTGCTGCCACGTTCCGTTCAGAGCTGGAGCTGAAATCAAACGTCAGTGATAGAAAGAAATAGTTTAAGATATAAAATATATATTTTATTTACAATACAATAGGTAAATAAACTTATTACAAATTAGAGAACTACAACTTCTTAACTAAATTACACAAATTACTAAAATTAAATTAACATACAATGCATACACACAGATTATCAAATTACAACCCCGTCCCTTGCCGTTTCCGGTGCAAAAGTACCCATAACGCTGGCAGCATTTCCACGCTGGATAGCCATGGATAACCTTTGCACCAGAAACGACTCAGAGCGGGGATCCTCTCCCTTTAGTCTGAGCCGGCGACCAATGTCCTGCACAAACTGCTTCGCATCACCACCCCAACAGAAGAAAGAAGATTAGTTCTATAGAGAAACTTGTAACAAATACCTTTTAGTATTATGTTAGTATTAGTTATATTTTGGTTTGTTATGGTTTAGTTTGTAAACTCAACATAATAATACGTATCCAGTGAGGACGGTTAAGGAGGAAAATGCATGTTTATATGATAATCATTTAGCATAAGAAAATAGTCTGTACGTTTTACTCTGTTTGTTCTCCTAATAAATAAAATAAAATAAAATAAAATAAAGTCAAAAGTCAAAGTCAAAATATTCTTTATTCAATTAGGCCCAACAACGAGCGCTTTTGAATCGTTAAACTAAATAGCGAATGAGAGAAAAAAAACTACTTCCGGTTCTAACCCTCAGCGGGACTTTTTTTTTCAAGTAATAGTTTTATAACTTCTTACAGCTAACATGCATTAATTAAAAACGAAACATAAATTTGATTTAATAGAAATACAGATATAGTACATTAACTAGAGATGAAAAGTCTCTAATAGTCAGAATAATTATATAAATGTAATGAATTTTGAGAAATGTATGATGTAAAGATATATGTAAAAGGGCATACAATTGTTTTTAGTTAAACGTTAAAATTAGCATTATTATACTGCTAGAGATGTATCAGATGATGATGTCAGTATCATGGTACTGTAGAGGTTGTATTCGCTACTGCACCTAGGACACATCGTGGTAGTCGAGAGGGTTCGATCCTGTGCACATACCCCAGCCAACGCAATCTTCTTTGAAGCGCGGTCAGAATGCGAGAAGGGATGTTGAGAGCCATTGCTTCGCTTTAAAGATTGTGCCAAGAGCGACATGACGGCCTTAAATTTGCCCATCGTAATTGGGAGACGCTTGCAGTGAATCAATTGGAGTGGCGAAAAAGCATTGAGGACGGTCGGAAGTATTGACAGAAGGAAAAAAGGCACCTTGGGCGCATGTTACCATTAGACACGAACTTGTGTCAGTCTTGTGGCAAAGTTTGCCGCTCTCGTATAGGTCTATTTAGCCACCAAAAACGATGTCTTTAGGGCATTTACACCTGGAATCGTCTGAAATAGACGCAAAGGCCAGTAGTAGTAGTAGAGGTTGTATAACAATACTCTATCTTACTGGTTGCATTTGGATGAAATCTGTATTTAAACGATGCACTGCACGAAAAAGTCCACGAAGACACTTATTGTATAGATAATTTTACGCAAAGAACGGCGTTACGTACTCAACATTTAGTGTTAGTTTTTTTTATTTTATTAAGTTTATCGTTAAAAAAAACGCCTCATGTTTCCCGTATAGGTTTTCGGTTCGGATCAAAAATGAGGGAGTTCTAGATAGCGACCGCTGCAGCAGCTCCCGACAATGGCCCCGGGAGTGGGCTGACGGATTCCTCGTCCGAGGGTAGACAGATCGTGTAATATTATTTATTACTTAATACTACACTAACCTTCAGTCTCGTGCTGCGAGCACTGAGCCATTCGCCACAGCAGGTGCAGCGCGAGACAGGCCGCCAGCGAGCACTGCTGCAGCTCCCGACGAAGGGCCCGGGAGCGGGCGCTGACGGACTCCTCGCCCGAGGGGAGGGAGATCGTGTCTGAAACCACAAATTTGAGGATTAACGGCCTGTTTCAACGACGATCCTTTTTTTCTGGAACGGTTATCTTTGAAAATATAGATTGAAAAACCTTTTTTCGGACCCTTTTTCTTTTTAGAAGACCTATTCAACAACACTATAGGAATACAGCAAATTAAAAAAAATCATCCCCACTTGACGTGTTGTTGAGGCACCCAATAAAAGAAAAATTCATATATTTTTCTACCACTTTGTTAGCGTGATTATTTTATTTTATTTTCTTTATTTAGAAACAAACAGTCTTTTAATGTACAAACTGCTTACAATACAGAGAAATTACAGTTATAGACCTACAGTTTCCTTAAAAATACTATAAAACCAATATACTTAATTCATATAGGATAGTCTAAAGTATACTGTATTTGACATGAAAAAAAAAGAAAAGAGAAGATGTATATATTGGCGTCTTCTCTGTTATTATAATAAGAGTAGGGTTTAGGGTCCAATGAATGAGACAATTACCAACTTCGTATTTGAGCACTGGTTTATTCTTCACCAATTCGCGATATTCAAACATCAATCTTAAAATAACACAGCGTATAAGACTACGTCTGCAACTGACCATTTCGATGACAAGAATGCCCCCACCGACCATCAGTCAGGTTACTTATAGGACTTAGAGGGTCCGGGCGGGTGCAGGTGGCGTGACGTCATAGTGGCGTGATCGCCTGATCAGTCAGGTCAGGTGCAGCTGTTGTTTTTGTACATTGATTACTATTGGATATTTTTCACATTTTAGATTCTACATGATGACGCCGCCGTCACGGCCATACTGACATACGCACGTCCTCGTGCGTGCAGCTTTACAACAAAGCATATCAGAATCGAAAGAATGACTTTAACTGTTCGATCATCCTGACTGATAAATTATCTTGGCTTGATACCACAAATGATAAATCAGGTTAGCCTGGCCCGAACGTCAGGACTAGCCTCTTAGATCCTTCTGCATGACACTGGAGGAGTCACTTCTTCTTTACCTGCTAGTCCGGGCATTGTTCTTTTTGCCCCTTTAGCGGAGTTATTGGTCCGGTGTCCTTCAATCAAAACGTACCTTTTCCTTGGCTAGACCGGACATTATTGTTTTTGTCCCTTTAGCGAAATGATTGGTCCGACCCGACATCTTTCAATCAACATATACTCATCTTTATTGGCTAGACCGGACACTAATACTTTGTCCCTTTAGCGTGCTTAAAACTGATTGGTCCGGCATAGCCCTTCAATCATATTTTTGTACTCCCTTTTTTAGTTTTATTCTATTTAATTTTTCTTTTGGAAAGCTACTCTCAACAATATGCTGTCATTATCATTAAAATTTGGCAAATGGTTATAGTGACAAAACGAATCAAACTATTGTCAATGTGACACACCGCCGTCACGCCATCATGACTAGTTGACTATAATTTTCAAATTTTTTTTATTAACTCTTTTTTTTATATCTAGTACAATGTTGATTCTATGTTGATTCTAGACCTCTTACGTAACTTTTTGTTTTTACTATTTTTTTTTGCTGTTTTTTTTTTATTTACTTTTATGTTTCTATTTTTTTTTATCATTATTTTTTAAATCCGCATTTCGCCCTCAGCGTGACCATTTATTCTCCTTATACATGTTTATTGTAATAAGACATAAGTCAATGCTTTTTTTATAGACTATCTAGATTTTTTTTGACATAGCAATGTAAACCAAATTGAAATATGACCTCAATTTTAAACCGGCAACTTACATCGAACAATAACCACTTTTCACGCTTTTGTCATTGCTCAGAAATTAGTTTTGATTTGACCAAATGAAATATTTTATCGTTCTATTTTTATAATTCCTGCCACCTGTCTTAGCTATGTTGTAGCGGCTGCACTTTTAACACATTTCTTGTAGACACAAAATTCAATTTCAATTTTATTTCATTACCATTGCAAACATATGAAATAAACAACCAAAATATTTTTCTTCCAAATGTTCCACAAACAGGCCATAGATTAAACACAAATTTTGATTTATTCGAATTGCATTTGGAATATTTTTTAGCCAACCCGCGATTCTTCAAATTTTCTCGCGCTCAATATTTCCAGAAAGTCAAGAATAGTACATTATTGCAGAGGCCGGGAAAGCGAATTTCGTGGATGAGTATTTTTTGTCGGACGAAGCGAAGCTGAGGCCGACAATTACATACGAATCCACGAAATTCTATTTCCGTCCGAGGCACATATAGGACTTTTCTCCAAACATGCAAGGAAATAAAACAAAATTTATTACAATCGATTAAGTAATTCTTCTTGCAAATTGAATAACAATTGAAAAGAAAAAATCTCTTATGATTCCCGCCTAAACTTTTTTTTAATGCATGGTCGTTCATAAAAAATAGTAACGATATCTATGGTTTCATTAAACCGTACCTACACGACCTGACACACCGAGGCGTTTGTAACTCATGATAGAACGAGACGGCCATAGATTTGATCGCCGTCTCTCGCTCTATCCAGACCAGGCGTTTGGTCGTGGCTTTAGAATTTGGCTGTATGCATTTTTTTCAAAGTCCAAAAGTAGTTTTTAAGAAGTAAAAAACAATACATTAATGGATTTTAGTACAATTTCGCGGCCGCAAAAACTGTACAATAATGAAAATCTTTTTTTTTAATTTGAGCTGGTACATAAGAAGGTACTTCGCGTTTCGTTTTTGCTACATTAATGCGAACATTTCCGAGCATATTGGAGAAAAATGTTTTTTTTTGTATGGAACATGTACGTTGTATTTGCTGAACATCTGAACGACTCTCTGATATTTAGAGTGTAAGTATCTAAGATTTTTTTTTTCTTTACTTTTGGGATGTTTTGAAACCAATAAAGGACTTTCATTTTTTTTTAAGTTTTTTTTGTTTAAACCAGGTATTTTACTATACACTAGATTACTAACTGACCAGATCAAAGAGTGAGGTAAGATAAGCAGCAATTTTGTTGACTTGCTTCGATCGATTTCACTGCATAATATTCTTTGATGATATATGGTATGTGATATTTCTGACCATGTGAGCGTAATTTTAAGATAATATTGATTTCAGGGGCACAACGTTGGTCGCCAGTTCTTGTTTTTTTTTTTTTTACTTTTTTTTTGCTGATGTGTTGGTATATTTCCTTTAAAACGATATTTAGTCACGATTGCAAGCTCGCAGTCAAGCGATAGATTCTAGAATATAGAACATCACTTTTTTTTTTTTTTACGGGAAGTTAGAACAAAAGTCGTTGTGATAATTTTTTTTGTATCAACTGATGCAGTTTTCTGTGAATATCAACTATCTATGTCATCAAAGTAACACTAAAGTCGAATTACAGGACTAAAGTTTTAACATTCCTACAAGGCCCTTAAAGGCTGCCACCCAAATTTGTTTCAAATTGTGACATCACGGTTGCCAATCAGTGATAAGTTTACTATGGGAGAACAAGAAAATTGCTATTTTAACTGGGAACTAATAACTTCAATATGAATGTTGTACAAGTTTTTTTTTTAAACTACAGAGTGAACGGCGAATTCTTTTTGTAGATTTAACTACACTATGTCACAAAAATCAACACTAATAATCAACACTATTGCACAGTAATACCAGCGTAAATAATAAATTGAAAAAGGTCATGAGCTTATCCTGACCTAGAGGTCGTGTAAAATTATTCACCAATAGACAGCATGTCTCAAACTCTATAATTTTCACAATTAATTAATTGCAATTCTCATTTACATTTGTGCAACGAAAATGACAACACCTCAACGCTCATTAGCAGTGACATTCTGACGCCGTAACTTAATCACATTGTTATCGTGTTAAATTATTATTACTATTTGTCTATTATCATGTGCTTAAAACATGGAAATCCAAGAAATTGGCAGACGCTTTTTTATTATATGCAAAGTCAATTAGTTAATCAAATTAAATATAATTTGATGCCGACCTGTGCCAAGTTATAGGCACACCTCATTAAAAATCAAAGTGTCCTCAATAAAGGCTGTTAGTTTTTATTTTTGCCTGTTGTCAACTTTTCTAGGTAAAGGATGTCAACGAATAAGTGCCGTTGATCAAGATTGCCAACAATAATGAGACATTTTTCTATCATGTTTTACGTACAATTTTGAGATGCTATGTGATATGTAGCACTCCAAACGAGGCTTTGAAAAAGAAAAATATCACCCAACTTTAGGTACTTTAACTGAAATGGTATTTTTTTTATATCTTTGAAATTAAAAAATCGCTTTCATGATTTATTAAAGTTGTTTTTTGCAGTTAAGCTATTGATACCGCCCTTCTAAGGAAGTTAAATCACTATATTATATTGTAATCAGTAAATCTTGTAATTTTCGACCATAACTTAATGACAAAAGTGTTTTACGACTACCACTTGCAACTGCTAAAGTTTCAAACTGATACGAGTGACAAGTGACAACAGATTTCAGCGTTTGTAATTTTTATAGGTAGGTACCCGGTGCACACATTTTTTATTTTGCTTAATTTTTTGGACATTTAGTCTTAAATACTTCTTCAGAAGACTTTAAATTTAGACTACTTTGTTGTCATTTTCATGATAACGCAGAATTTAAATAAAAATCCTACTTTAGATAGTAATTTATTGATGTCGATGGGCACTGAACTCTGACGCCGTCAACGCGTCATATGTGTGAGCAAGTATTTTAGCGTCAAGTCTTAGGGCAGTGTTGAAGGGCTCTCTTTTTTTTATAAAGCCAAAAGATATTTAATTGGTATTGGCTTGTGTTTTTTTTTTGTATCTTTTTTTTTTGTTTTAATTTGTTCAGTCTTTGTGAACTTTAAACCAGAAGCTATATGTTACTAAAAAAAATATTCGGATCATTTATCAATTTGACCACTAATCCATGCCATTTATCAATTTGGTAACTATTCAAAGGCAAAGGGCACTTATTGGGTCTGATATTATAATCGCACATACGCATTGCGATTTCAGCGTTTTTTTTTTTTTTAGTTTTTACTAGCTACATGGGTCTAGTAAGAGATTAGATTCCGTTGGAAATAACCAAGAGATAAGTAACCAATCAAATTGATTTAATTTCTCCAATTGTACTTATTCACGTGTTTGGGTGTTTATCGATAAAGTTGCTGAAATTTTTTTTTCACGACGTTGACGATTTGTTTCTTATCTCGTTAAGTTTTTGTCAATTGACCAACTATCAAACAAATTATTGTTTATTTAACAATAATTACGCATCAATGTCTCAGAAAAAGTTATAGGTACCGGAAATTGGGACACAAATTCCTGCTTATGTTCTCATTATGATGTGACGCATCGTGATCGGTAAAATCGAAAGATAAATCATGTACTATATTGTACGTGCAGATTGTTAATTACGGGATTATTAAGATACTTCTCGAAACTGCTTGTTCAAGAAATGACTCGCCATTATTGCAATTCATAAGACTGCTTAGTCACAATTATATTCTACACCAGGCTCAAAGAGCCATGCAAAGCAGTTAAAATTATCACTTGTTTGCTGGTATTTGCGGTAGGTATTGTTGCCCGTAGCTGAAGTTCCATCTTCCTTTCGTTTCGTGTACCGCATAGGACAGAAAGTAGCGTCGTGGTTGATGTAGTTGCACACGTAGCAGGAAACAGTAGATTTAGGTTGGTTTGTTTTTGTTCAAACGGCCGTCATAATCTTCACCACGGTGACCAATTTCTTCGCATAATTTGCAATTCTCTCGAAACTACTATATCGATGTACGTAGTTTTATTGATGAAACTCCTGGGATCACTCTCTTTATAGGTGGCTTCCACATTCCTTAGTTTAGGTGTGAAACCGCGGAGAAAATTCTCTTGATCGATTCTGGTATGTTCGGATCCGATGGAATCATCTTTGACAGAGAATGGGCGAAAATACTACTCGTAGCTACAGCTTTCTACTGCGTCTAATCCAACCGAATAGGCCAACATTTAAGCGAATGTAGACTTGACTTGATGGCGAATTTGGGTTCGGCACTTCTGATATTGGCGTCTTCTCTGTTATTATAATAAGAGTAGGGTTTAGGGTCCAATGAATGAGACAATTACCAACTTCGTATTTGAGCACTGGTTTATTCTTCACCAATTCGCGATATTCAAACATCAATCTTAAAATAACACAGCGTATAAGACTACGTCTGCAACTGACCATTTCGATGACAAGAATGCCCCCACCGACCATCAGTCAGGTTACTTATAGGACTTAGAGGGTCCGGGCGGGTGCAGGTGGCGTGACGTCATAGTGGCGTGATCGCCTGATCAGTCAGGTCAGGTGCAGCTGTTGTTTTTGTACATTGATTACTATTGGATATTTTTCACATTTTAGATTCTACATGATGACGCCGCCGTCATATAATATTATACATACATACACTAATCATAGAGCAATATTTTTAGCAAGAATAAACTATAAATCAAGAAGGAATTCATTAATTATTTATACATTTCAAGGTTGATCGTTTGAAGCTAAGGAACTTTTCATTGAAAATATCTAAATGGTAAAACTTTTCATCATATACCCTACACGCTCTTCTAATGAATCCGTTTCTCACATATGAGGTTCTACTAGGGGGAATATAAAAGAGGTTCTTTTTAAGAAGCTGGAGGTTCCGGGTTCGAATCTTGGCGAGGGCATTCTTTGTGTATTTATTTATCACAAATGTTTGTTCCTTGGTCGTGGCTGTCTATGTATTCAAGTATCTATATGTATCTATCTATTATATATATCGTCGCCTGGTACCTACATCACAAGCCTTAATTGAGCTTACCGTGGGTCTAGGTCGATTTGTGTAAGATGTCCCAAGATATTTATTTATTTATTTATTTATTTCTCAAATTAATATGTACAGTCGAGTGCATTAATAAATAGACACACTTGTAAGGGATGAGTATGGAGAAGTGTATATATATTAATGCCCTTGACTGTACACATGTACCAAATTGCAAATTTCTAGTACTAACGGGATATGCTGCGGACAAATATGGCGAAACTGAAAATGACAGCTATTTGAGTCACATTGTACCCACCGTGGGCAAGCTGTTGCTGGACAGTGGACCGTCCCACGGCCGCGTGGGACGGCAGGGGACCTGGGGTCCCACCGGTCAACAGCCAGGATTCACTATGTCTGGTCATATTCCATACGCACCGTGGGCAAGTTGTTGCTGGACAGTGGACAGCGCCTTCTGGTGCGCGTGGGCGTGGGCCACGGCGCCCTGCAGCAGCGCCAGCACGGCCGCGTGGGACGGCAGGGGACCTGGGGTCCCACCGGTGAGCAGCCAGGATTCGATCGAGTTGCGGGTGTACGTTAGCACGTTGATGATGATCTGGAAATATTTATAGTTTAAGTGAGACTAACTTGTTGGTAGCCTAAAAATAACCCCCTTATTCATAAACGTCTGCTAACTTAACAAGCCGCTAATAATTGTTTGTCCCTTTTGCTCTTATAGACACATTGTTAAGACCGAAAGGGACAAACAATTATTAGCGGCTTGTTAAGTTAGCAGACGTTTATGAATAAGGGGGTAAGTGCATTTCCGGGCTGCCAGAAAATCTATAAATGTGTAGAAATGTTCAGCAGTGGAGTGATAATATACATCGTGTTTTTATTGATTTCCGTTAAATTAAAGGAAAGCTTATTTAGGTCAATAATGATCAATTTCTCTAAGAAACTAGTGTCTTAACTCTTACTGTTATTGAGTTATTAAAAAAATAAGTTTAATGACTGAACAAGTGTATTGCAACGTTTATTACATCCTAATGTTACTTATTTTGTCATGTGCCGTCAGCAGCCGTCAGTCGCCCGAGATCTTATTTTTAAGGTTCTCTCACACTTACCATTACAATTATTATGTATGAAAATGAAAAAAAAATTTTTTTTTCGAAATTAAAACAAAAACCGATATTATACCAGGCAACTTCTATTAATGTTCCAAGTAACCTGTCTAATTTAACGGAAATCAATAAAAACACGGTGTATATGCTGATAAAGTGATAATGCATGTTCAGCAGTGGACTGAGCTGATGTGACAGTGAGGTCTCCACAGGTAGGTACGCACCCGGTAGTGGTGGGGCGCCGCCACGGGCCGGAACCGCGCCGGCAGTGACGTCAGCAGGCGCCCCCGGGCTCCGCTGCGGGCCAGCACCGACGTCACCGCTCCACCGTCAGCAGTGTCTACAGTACGCACCCGGTAGTGGTGGGGCGCCGCCACGGGCCGGAACCGCGCCGGCAGTGACGTCAGCAGGCGCCCCCGGGCTCCGCTGCGGGCCAGCACCGACGTCACCGCTCCACCGTCAGCAGTGTCTACAGTACGCACCCGGTAGTGGTGGGGCGCCGCCACGGGCCGGAACCGCGCCGGCAGTGACGTCAGCAGGCGCCCCCGGGCTCCGCTGCGGGCCAGCACCGACGTCACCGCTCCACCGTCAGCAGTGTCTACAGTACGCACCCGGTAGTGGTGGGGCGCCGCCACGGGCCGGAACCGCGCCGGCAGTGACGTCAGCAGGCGCCCCCGGGCTCCGCTGCGGGCCAGCACCGACGTCACCGCTCCACCGTCAGCAGTGTCTACAGTACGCACCCGGTAGTGGTGGGGCGCCGCCACGGGCCGGAACCGCGCCGGCAGTGACGTCAGCAGGCGCCCCCGGGCTCCGCTGCGGGCCAGCACCGACGTCATCACTCCACCGTCAGCAGTGTCTACAGTACGCACCCGGTAGTGGTGGGGCGCCGCCACGGGCCGGAACCGCGCCGGCAGTGACGTCAGCAGGAGGCGCCCTCGGGCTCCGCCGGCGCCGCTGCGGGCCAGCACCGACGTCATCACTCCACCGTCAGCAGTGTCTACAGTACGCACCCGGTAGTGGTGGGGCGCCGCCACGGGCCGGACCCGCGCCGGCAGTGACGTCAGCAGGAGGCGCCCTCGGGCTCCGCCGGCGCCGCTGCGGGCCAGCACCGACGTCAGCCACTCCACCGAGGTCAGCAGGCCCGGCGGGGATGTAGGGTGCGCCGCCCTGCGATGCAAACACTGGTATCAACTAGGCTGTCGTGATACCCAAAC
>JALPQI010007477.1:0-53942 GCA_025490895.1 Thaumatotibia leucotreta
AACCCGCTCCAACTCAAGGATTCGCTCGCCGCTGGTCGCCTTAGACCAATATCGTGGCAACCGAACCTATAAGAGATAGATTACACAATAATTCTGGCTTCTGTTCAGTCTATCAGTTCATAATGAGTCTCCTTAGTGTTTTATCTCTGTATTTGTATTTATGTATGTGCATTATTAGTTATTTATATATATAAATATACAGGGTGGAATTTTGTAATGCCACCTGAAGGGGAAGTACTCTTAATACTGTGGATTTTAGGAGCATAATCCTGAACATATTTAGATACTAAATTGTCATGTGAAGATTGTGGCTAATTTAAAAGATAATGTATTTTTTACGGAACATATTTCATTCTAATTCACTAAAATCGCGTTGTCGTCACTAGGTAGTAACTTTCTAGGCACCTTATTTAAAAAACTTCGCAAAATATGACAAAAATTGTGTATAAGTTGTTTGTTACTAATTATATTAAATTTGGAAACTTACAGTTAGTATCACATTTATAATATTAAGGTAGGTAATTACAAATACATATACATATAGGCCGTGTGGTGACGGCAGTAAGAATACATTTGTCACCACCCAATCTCCTCCTGCGGGTGTCGTAAGAGTCGTCTAAAGGATTGAAGTGTCACTGACCATTATTGGATAAATGATTGATGATGGGCAGCAGCGTCATCATAGTGGACACATTACTGCGATCGCCAATCCGCTTGTCCAGCGTGGAGATTATTGGCATTTACCTCCTAATCTGTCCATACGCATAGTTAATAGGAGAGGCCTACGTCCAGCAGTGGACTATGATAGGCCGATGATGATGATGATGAATACAAATACGTTAAATATTTAAAATAAAACTTTTCGTAATAATAATGTCAACTAGCAAACCCTGGGTCATAAGAACTGGGAGTTAAGTTGAAACAAAAAGTAGCTCCTTAAAAACCGGTGTTACCTATCTCTTGGGAAATCGGGGGTTGCCAGGCCAGCAGAATATTAAAGCAAATGCAGACAGCACACAAAGTAGGCAAACAAGGTATTTTATCGCCATGCCACCTTAATGAGAAAGTTCATAACGGTTGTGGTAACCCGGAGATTATCTAATAACGTTCAATTTGCGACTAATGTTAACCTTATTAACATGTTTTCGGGATGCACACAGTGACCGTGGTATCAAATTTGAGCGGAAAGAAAAATAATCGCTTCAGGGGAGAAGGGCCACAATTTTTTTTTATTATGCGACTAAGGTAGAACTGAACTGAGCTCTCACCCCACCTGACGGATAGAAGGAACATGCCCATGGACATAGCAATCAAAAAATTGCCTATGCGCTGCCTACCCTGAGGACTTAGATAGATTGCCTCTGTCTATACCGGTTATCTTACCCCTAAACCGAAACACAGCAGTGCAAACAGTGCTATTTAGCGGCAGGTTAACGGGTAAGACGGTGGTAACTATTCGGGCGGATCCTGCACGAGGTCCTACCTCCAGCAAAACACATCATACGTCTGACATTCATCTAACGTTTTTGCGTTATGTACCTGTAGTCAATTAGTCAACCAATTGGTAATCTAGGCCACTTAGGAACCATGTCATAGCAGTGCCATAAATCCGATTGTATGAAACATCTTACTATTTGTTATTTTGACATGATTCTAATAGAGTAGCACATCGTTCCAATTGGTTGAGTGTATGACTGTTTGTCCGTATACACTTCTCAGACAAAGGTGGTAAAGTAGTGCTACGTGCTACGTTTCTGCTCGTCACGTCATAAGCCAAGCCTAACTAAGTAAACATAAACATAAGGAGTAAGACACAAAGCAAGATCCTAGCTACCGTCATTTTGTACCTATGAGGAACAAATAAATGATTTGATTTGATTTGGTGAAGGTCATGACAAGATCACGAGTTATTAAGTTAGAAGGTACCAGCAAATTATCCGTAAAATGTTAAAATATTGATTGTTTACACATACACGAAGTGCGAAAAGTGACCGCGTCTAGCAGCATATTCATGAGGATATACGTAAAAGAAGCAAGAAATGGCTATATTATGAGTTTTGGGCAAATCTGCAAAAACATCTTTTGGGTAGGTATGTCGAATGCTTCACTACATAAAAAGGCTTTTTTAAATAAAACTATCGCAAGAAAATCATTTTTAGGTTGATTTTTACTGATTACGCTAGGTAAATAAAGATTTTTTCGTCCATTTGATGTCTGTTAATTAAGTGTGACAAGACTAAGACAACACAGTATCATAATCGTTTACTTATAGGTATGCGTTTATCATTGCGTAACGGTCAAAAGGTTTTTTTTAATGAGATTCTCTCGTAAAATAGAAAATCCGGCAAACTTCACACGTTTAACTAAAAATTTTGTCGATTGTTGCTGTTGATTTTTTTCCCTTTTATCGCGAGCACAATGCCTGCACAATTCTTCCCAGACAATCTCTATACAAAGGTACTCACTTGACAGTGTATTTATGCGTCTACAAATAAGGTTAGTACAGAAACTAATCCAGAGTTCTGTACCGATGCAGCGAAGTTTCTTGCTGTTTACGGTGCGCGTCCAAGCGTGAACTCCGATAGTGCAACTTGCAACGTTTTGCTGGTGCTTAAGTTAATATGAAATATCTTAACAAAACTAGCCCCACGGCTATGGTTTAGTATTTATTTTATAGGGTGACAATATCAAAATTTCTCAAAATTGCAAATTTTCTTAGTCAACTCCATTGTATGAGTAAGCGTCCTGTTTTGCTGGCAGTCCCAATAGATGGCACTTCAGTACAAGTTTCAATGTCGCATATTGGGACATTGGAAATATTAACACTAAGTCCTAATAAACGTCAGCCTTTCTTAAAATTATGCAAATAATTTATATATAAGCTAATTATTTCAAAGTTGGGATATGAAGCATTGAATGTACATACTCGTGCACTAATCATCGTTTAAATGCCCTAATAGTTGATTTTATCTTATCGATGGCAACTCAAGCTATAATACAGCGTCGGGTACTAGTGCTTCTACCTTAATACTGATGCTGAAACCTGTCTATTGAATTACACTTTGTACTGAAAAAATAGCATCTACAGCGTGTTACATCACCCACTGAAAACCTTGAACGGGGTGATTTAGTGGGCTATACTGAACAAATTTTACTATGGAGCCGATCACGAAATCTAAAAAAAAAATTGTCTTTTTCATTCATTGCTACCGATCGATAACGTCATTTCGTATGAAAGCCAATTTTTTTTTGACATTTTGTGATTGGCGCTAAAAGTTGTTCAGTAGCTTACTAAATCACCCCGTTCAAGGTTTTCAGTGGGTGGTACTATAAGCGTCAATTGGGACACAGCGGGAAGCGACTTTGTTTCATACTAGATAGATCCTTGTGTACAGGTTTTATATCAGATTATTTTTATATGTCAGTTTATTTCTAATATTTGCCTCCGTAGTCAAGTTTTTAGTGACCCTGCCTACGAAGCTAAAGCTTCCGGGTTCAAATCCCGGCGTCATGTGAAGTAGACTGCAAAGGTTTAATACCTTTACATTATCATATTGTTTTACGCTGGGATATATAATATAAGACGATGTCTAAGCAGATAGAGTTCATCTATCAAACAATTGACACTCAAATCGATTGATTGCACTATCCACGGCGATATATTATGAGATTAAGTGATAAAGAAAAGCTTCGCGCAAAAACACGAAAGGAATTTGAAACATCTAGAACTTTTTACCGACATTAGTCCAATTCTACTTTCGTCATGGCCTGTGTTCAGGTTTTATCTGTCGTGCCGCAATGTCGAGTGTAGCATGCGACCCGCCGCAAAAAGGCAGGTCCCGTCACGCTACGATGTGGCACAAGTGATAGGAGACAGAAAAAAATGGAGTAATCCATGAAGACCATGAAGTATTTATTCCTTAAAGAATACGACTATTGTCATAATGCAAATTTTTACATTAGTTTGTATTTAAGTAACAAAAATTTATTTACACAACCTTAATGTTAAAAAAATTGTCTTTGTTGCCTTAATGTTAAGGCAATAAAGACATGTAAATATATTTTTGGGGCCTAAGCCGTATCATTTCTTTGACGTCGGCTTAACAATACAAAAGTTATTTCCAAATAAACTTTATGAAATAATATTTATGATAACTATGACAGATTATGAAAAAAAAATCGAAAAGTTAGCTTAGCTAGTGAATAGTGAACCTTGAGAATACAATTCATGATTTAATTTAAAAATGTACAATGCTCACGTTAATTTCTCTGTAAATGAGTCCGTTATAATAAGTCGGCAACCCCCCCCCCCCCACGGTTTTTGTAATATTGTGCAAAGTAACTTTTTTTTTTTATTTCGACAACATTGTCATAAGAAAGGCACAATACATGCCTCGGCGTGAAAACGGATTCCCGGCCTCGTTACCTATCCGATCCTATATATAAACTTGGCCGGAAATCCTCATTTTCCCGGCCTTTGCTTCGATATATCTAATGGCGACTGTAAAAGATGATTAGATGACACTAAACTGCAATGATACCATTAAACGGCCAAAAAATATAATTTTATTTTTGGATCGCATATCGCTATTATTTGCAATGCACCATGTTATCATGTTACCGAAATAAACCGAAAATAAGTCAAGTCAGATATTTCGATTCCCGTCTCTTGGTTTTAAAATCAAAAGACTAAATTGCTTTCAACTTAGCATTATTTACAATTTCCAAGTGATTTAATTTTTAAAGAATGTAATTTTCTTGACCGAATCAGCAGATTAAAGTTCTCTGCCCACTAGCCCGCACCATACCATGATCGAAGCATGAACGTATCTAACTATTCTTCGTATTGAAAAGTATGACCAAAGAAGCGATGGCTAGATGTCGTGAAGGCTGACATGAGTGTGAATGGGCTTACAGTAGAAGATGCCCAGGATCGCGCAAAGTGGAGGAAATGTAGCAGGAAAGCGGACCCTGGCAAAGGCTGGAATAACGCTAGGTAGAAGAAGACATCGTATGACCCAACTTGCCGTGTGGTGGTGGCAGAAAGAATACATTTGTTACCACCCCAACTCATCCCACGGGTGTCGTAAGAGTCGACTAAGGGATTGAAGTGTTACTGACCATTTTTTGATTTGATTAATGATGAGCAGCAGCGTCATCATAGTGGACACATTACTGCGATCGCCAATCCGCTTGCCCAGCATGGCGATCATGGGAGAGAGAGATCAATAGGAGAGGCTTGCGTCCAGCAGTGGACTAAAATAGGCTGATGATGATGCCCCAACTTTACAACCAAACCCAGAGTATAGTCCGAGAACTGACAAGCGTATGCAACTTCAACAAAGCATTACATGTCGTTCAATACTCCAAGTACACGACTTCCAGTATTTACAACCTAATCATCCAACATAACTTGCACCTTGAATTACTAACATTCACTAAGGTCTCCAGGGTCAACTTATGCTGGAGATAATACGGTGTGCTGTGATTAAAGCTGAACCATCTGTATTGGAAATCTCCGTACAAACTAATACGTTCTGAGATTTAATTAATAGCTGGCTTCCTTACCCCTCCTAACACGAGAGAAGCTCCACTGTCGTATAAGGATTGTAGATTACCAGCCATAGATTTTGCATTAACTATTAATTCATATTTTCCATCAGTTACATACGTCGTGTAGACGTACACAGGTATTTTGTTCATATGTATTAACAAACGGTACATAGTGCTTATAATTAGTTTATTAATATCAAATACACGATTCGTTTGTAGAAAATAAAAAAAATATATACAAAAATATATCGATAAGTGTTTACAGGCCATAATTCCGTAAATGTAAGAGATATCAGAAACTTTTAACTGATATAGAAAGTACGTTACTCAACGAGTAAAATTACATTAATAACTTTTTCTAAATAGATGAAGTAATATTAAAAATACAAAGTTAAAACGCTCCCATACATTTAGTATGACGACTTACACCCTTAAAGAATGTCGGGTGTCGTAAGAGATAAAACTGTTAGAGATTCGTTAATTGTACGAATATATTGTCATTAAATAATAATACAACCGTTTATGAAATAATTAATCTAACATTTATTCTTAAATGTAAAGTTTGTTATCTTTGAATGAACGGTTACCTACTAAATGTATGGAAGGGTTTGAGGTTAATATTAAGTTATTAGTGTAATTTAACTCGTTTTGTAACGTACTTTCGATATCAGTTAAAAAAAATCTGATATCTCTCATATTTACGGAATTATGGCCTGTAAACACTTATCGATTACACCCTGTATAGCATTTGACGTCTTTGCCACTTTTAAGTTGGTAAAACAACGAAAATCTTGTTCTAAAAGTGCGTAATTATGAAAAAATCAAAGTTTTTAGGCATTTTTTGAATTATAACTAACGACAGACTCAAACATATTTAAACATTTAGCAAACGGGTTGCTCTAATTTAAATCGATTGTTGCTCGGCATGTTTCGATTCATTTAGAGGATCCTCATCATGGAGTACCTACGAACAAAGCCCAACGTGTACTGCCTTGCAGAACCTGTCGAGCAATTATTGACTTAAATTACGTGAGAAACCCGTTTCCTAAATTTGAAATTATGTTGTAATCTTGTTTACACTTTTTTCGTTTTCTACTGAGGAACAGTATAGGTACATACAGGGTGGAAAGGAACGACGTTCCTTCCCGCTACCGACCGAGTCTACCAACCATTACGATGAACTTTCAGTATGAAACCAACATCGAAATATTATAAAAAAAATTAACCCCTCATACAAAGTGAGTGATTAGTTAGAGTTCAATAGTACGGAAAAGTCCATTTTCCATTTACGCTTTCGATGTTGGTCCCATACTGAAAGTTCATCGTAATGGTTGCTAGACTCGGTCGGTAGCGGGAAGGAACGTCGTCCCTTTCCACCCTGTATAGAATATTAAAAATACAGTTAGATTAGTTGTCGGCAAACGTCGAAATGAAGATTTAAAATCGATGACGACCAACGTATTGTCTTCCTTATGTACATATTTGCAAGTGCAACAGAGAGGCAACACATCAATTTTAGATAGTGGTATGCTTTCTGAACATGATATAATAAATAAATATCTTGGAACATCTTACACAAATCGACCTAGTCCTACGGTAAGCTCAATTAAAGCTTGTGATGTGGGTACCAGGCGGTGATATATAATAGATCTATAGATACATATAGATAATAATAATAATAATAAAAAAAAAAAAAAAAAAAAAAAAAAAAAAATTGACGCTGTCAACGTCAGACGTGTTTTTTAGAAAATTTTCTGTTATTTTGATAAAAAATGTATTTATTGGCTGATATACTCCATCTTTGTACAATTTTAGCGGTACAAGTGATACCGCTAATTACTAATCATGTACCTACTCGCTAATATACATCAAGTGAAAACATAACAGAAAATCATGCAAACTAGAAGCAAAACACGGAGTCAAGCGTTAACACAATCCGCACGCCCACCACCATCTTCCGCCTCGTCCTCCTCCTCCTCTTCGGAATCGTCGTCGGGTGAAGAATTCGCTACTGCACCCGACACCAGCGAGTCGAGCGACGAGCGCGGACCGCCGCCGCCGCCGCCACGACCACCTGCGCGGCGCGGACGGCCACCGCTGCCGGCACGCTTGGGGCCCGCGGGACATGCTGCCCCGCCCACGGCTCCCGCTGCCGGTGGTGTAGTGCGACGCATGCAATGGTCTCAATCCATGAACGAGAACGTCATGCGCGCCTACTATGGGGCTACAGAGGGAGGAACTAATCTATCCGCGTATCGTGTCCGGATGCTTCCTCTGTTTCAGGCCCTTGAACCAACTATAAATGTGACTGCGCAGCGATTATCGGATCAAGTGCGAGTCATCCAACGATTAAAGCGGCTGGATGACTCGACACTTGATCGGCTTCGCCTGGAGGCTCTCCCTGTTCGTGCGGCCTCCGCTTCGGCGCGGGACCCGCCCGCCATGTCGCCGGATCCGGTGCCGGCACCCGACCTGGCACCGAGGGCACCGCGGGTTGATCCCAGTGCCGACGGGGATGACGTTACGAACCTGAGTGTGAGTACTTCAGACAATGAGCAATTGAGGAGGACTCTGGAAGAGGCGATTATGCAGCATCGATTCACACCCGACTCTAGGCCACGATTACCACGTTTGCCCATGAATAGGCGCAATCTGGCGTTGATGGGAGCCCTAAACGCTTTACTGGAGCCGTATATACGATCCAGTAAAGATTTGGAAGATACGCACTCGATCATGTACTGCGGGGCTATCGCGGCGTGCCGTGTTGCTCGAGTCAAGTTTCCGGACGCTGACCGTGCACCTAGGACCGCCGGAGGTGACCCCGCATGGCAGGTGCGGATCGAGCGTCGTATCGACTCGTTTAGGACTCTCATTGCAAAGCTGATCTGCTTCAGGGGGGGTAACAACCGCCCTCGAGTAATGCGCTTTGTGAACCAGGCGTTCGCGGGAACGGGTATTGCACCCCGCGACTACATGGCCAACCTCACAGAGCGCATCGACTTTCTGAAGCAGAAGGTTTATGCGTGGGCAAACCGTATTCGCCGCTACAGAGAGCGTGTGAATCGATTCCAGCAGAATCGCCTTTTCCAGAGTGACCAAAGGAAGGTTTACCGAAAGTGGGAGGAAACCGACTACCGTGTGTCCGACGCGCGGTTGCCGGATGCTACTGCTATGAGTGATTTCTGGCGTAGTATCTGGTCAGCGCCCGTCGGACACACCGAGGGTGAATGGATGGCCGTTGTTGAACGTGAATGCGAGACCATCGAACCTATGGGGGCAGTTACCATCAGCCCCGATGACGTAAGTTGTGCTATCCGCACGACTCAGAACTGGAAAAGTCCTGGGCCGGATGGATTGCACAACTTCTGGCTAAAATGGTTTCGATGCTCGCACTCACGATTGGCAACGCAATTCCAACAAGCCCTCGAGCTCGGTTCCCTGCCACCTTCCTTAACAACTGGAGTAACCTTCCTGCTCTACAAGTCCGGTAGTACCACGGAAGCGAAGAACTATCGACCCATCACGTGCTTGCCCACACTGTACAAGCTCCTTACATCCATTTTGAGAGTAAAAATTAACACGCACATTGTTGCGAACAATGTTTTGGCTCCTGCTCAAAATGGATGTAGGGTTGGGTCCCGTGGTACTAAAGAGCTCCTCCTCATTGACATGACCATTTGCCAGCAAGTCCGGCGTAACAAAGGGGCCCTCTCCGCTGCTTGGATTGACTACAAGAAGGCCTATGATTCGGTGCCTCATTCATGGTTGGGAAGGGTCTTGGAGCTGTACAAAGTTAATGCAACTTTAAGATCCTTTCTCGGCGCGTGTATGAGGCAGTGGACCACAGTCCTTCGTCAACCAGGAGGTGGTGATGGCCCCTCTGGTCCGCAGGACTTTATAAAGATCGAGCGAGGAATATTCCAGGGTGACAGTCTGAGTCCCTTATGGTTCTGCCTAGCTCTGAATCCCCTCAGCACCCTGCTGAAGGATTCAGGACTAGGTTGCCGGCTTCGGAGAGAGGGTGAAGTCATTTCTCACCTTCTGTACATGGATGATCTCAAATTATTTGCGCCAAATAGCCAAGACTTGTTGGAGCTACTGCGAACAACAGAAGTTTTCAGTAGTGCCATCAAAATGGAGTTTGGTGTCGATAAGTGTGCGGTTATGCATGTGCAGCAGGGGAAAGTAGTAAATTCAACAAATTTACAACTTTCTGAGACAATGTCGTTCAGATCTATCTCGGAAGCAGAAACCTATAAATACCTTGGTATGTCACAGTCTTTGGGTATTGAAGATATGGGAATTAGACAGGCGGTGAAGGAGCGCTTTTTCAGCCGGCTCACAAAAGTACTTAACAGTCTTTTGTCAGGAGGCAACAAAGTGCGCGCCTTCAACGCCTGGGTAATGCCCATACTCATATACTCCTTTGGCGTACTAAGGTGGACTCAGACCGAGCTGGACGCCCTGGATCGAAGGGTCCGTACACTGCTCACCGCACATCGAATGCTACACCCGCGCTCATCAGTTATGAGATTGTACATCCCGCGGAAATGTGGGGGCCGTGGCTTCTTAAATGCCAAAAACCTCCACAACCGCGAGGTGTACAATCTTAGAAACTATTTTCTTAACAATGAGTGCAGGATGCATCGAGATGTGGTGGCAGTAGATCGGAACCTCACCCCGCTCTCCTTGGCAAAAGAGAACTGGCGCAAACCTGTGGTACTAAGCACCGAGGACCGCAAGGCGGTATGGAAGAGCAAGGAGCTACACGGGCGGTTCTACAAGGCCCTCACGGGACCTGATGTGGATCTGCTCGCGTCGGTGAACTGGCTACGATTCGGGGACCTCTTTGGAGAAACCGAGGGTTTTGCCTGTGCAATTGCTGACGAGGTTATCATGACGAATAACTACCGGAAATATATCCTGAAGGACGGTACGGTCGACATTTGTCGGGCATGCCGCCGTCCCGGTGAGTCACTCAGGCATATTATTTCCGGTTGTTCTCAGATTGTTAACACCGAGTACTTGCACAGACACAACCTCGTAGCCAGGATTATACACCAGCAGCTTGCTCTTCAATACGGCCTTGTGGGCTTCGAAGTGCCGTACTATAAGTACACACCTGCGGCAGTTCTCGAAAATGGTCGTGCCACGCTCTATTGGGATCGATCTATCATCACGGACAGGACTATTGCAGCCAATAAGCCTGATATCGTGCTGATAGATCGATCCCAACGCCGGGCAATGCTCATCGACATCACCATCCCCCATGACGAGAACCTCGTGAAGGCCGAGAAGGACAAAGCCAGTAAGTACCTTGACTTGGCTCACGAGGTAACCGACATGTGGGATGTTGATTCGGCGATCATTGTACCGATAGTTGTTTCTGCGAACGGTCTCATAGCGAAGAGTCTCGATCAACACCTCAAGAGGCTCTCGCTAGGTGGTTGGGTCAAGGGTCAGATGCAGAAGGCGGTAATCCTGGACACGGCGCGCATAGTCCGGCGGTTCCTCTCCCTGCAGCCCTAACCACCGGCAGCTTGGGCCCGCCCCGTTGCCGGCGGCACCCTAGGTTAGGTTTTTTATAAAGTATTTATGTGTTTTGTATTGTTTTTGTATGTTGTATTATATTTTAATTTTATAAATATTGTTATAAAAAGCCTAGCCTAAGAGAAATGAGAAATAAAGAGTATAATAATAATAATAAGCCATTTATTCAAGGAAATTTTGCTTAAAACTAATTTACAGAACTTCTACCAAACCACATAGTGGTTTGTTGGTAGACGAGGCTCCAAAATACAAAAGCAAAATATACCACTTATACCTAAAGCTGTATTGCTTAATTGTCTTAACTATAACAATAACAACGGTAACTAAGTATTTAACTTTTACAATGCCGCTTAACTAACAAGTTTATAATAGTTATAATAATGCATTAAAGCACCATAAATAAATACTAAGATAAATTTAATACACACTGTGATGTTAGCAGCACTACACTGTGATGTGATACTTCAATACATGGACAGCCATGACCAAGAAACAAATATTTGTGGTAAATAAATACACAAATAATACCCTCGCCGGGATTCGAACCTGGAACCTCCAGCTTCGTAGGCACTACCAATACCAACTAGGCTACGGAGGCTGACACAATGATATGATATGACGCCGCGCATTTGTCAGTACCGCGCTGGGTATTTCTCATATAGGTTTGCTTTGCCATGTACAGAAAGTAAACGTTACCTAAATTGAATTTTCAATATTTGTATACATGAACAGAAAGCTAAACTCACAAGGTGTACTTCACAAATAAGTATCAAAATATTGGACGTCCTGGAAACCCTAAACTTTCGAAGATCTGGTCGTGCTCGTGACACACCTGTCAAACAATATGAGAAATAATGGCACTAGGGTACCAAACCTCTAAGTAGCTTCAACGCCTAAAAATGAGAGAACTCTACGGAATATCCATCTAGTAGGCAGCGATCTGTGTTGCGATTGGGATTAGTTTACGAGTGATGTCTCGTTGTTTAGGTAAAATGCTAATTTTGTGTTTGTCTGTTTCGACAAGTTACGTGGTGAAACTACGTCCTTACCCTTACTTATAGTTGCCGATTTCTAAGAATATACTATTGACAGTTATAGATTTATCCTTGTTAATATGACGGTAAGACAACATTTTTTCGATGGTCTTAACGTCATATATATAAGGCCCATTTCTAAACTGTCAAATACTTTTCAAAAATATGTCTTTATTTACCTGTTTAATTGTTTTTTGACAAGACTACGGTGGATCATTCTTTTCATAGCGAATATAGGTTTGAATACGAAAATAACTGCTTTGCTACCTACTTAAACTTATGCTCTTGATCTACAAGGATCAACGTTACGAAATGTATATATATTATTATTAGATGTGATTCTACCACGAGGGACAAGAGTCGTGACACTTACACAGCTTTTAAGGATTTCCACGAACAATAAAAAAGGCTATTCAATTAAATTATGTAAAAAGTCTCATAAATTTCTTTGGAATCAGTTTTCCATTCCATTTTGCCAGTTAATTTCCTGTAAAGGCAGTTCTTTTGTCGTTGGCTTCCTTCGGCTATTTATCGGCACGGAAATTGTGATCAAACGTAGTAAATAATAAAGCCTAGTTCATTTGTGATTACAATATATTTACTAAGTTGCGATTCGTAGACAACATGGCGGCGATGAAGCGTAATTCAATTGAAGAATATTAACTGCGGTAAGTAATAACTATACCTATCCCAACACACGTCATGTTTATTTACTTATTAGTGTTAGTTTCTAGTAAAATTATTTTTCTCAATCATGCAAATGTTGACATTTCGTAGGTACATCCAATTGGACCAGAAAGTAGCATGTCGCTGGTTTGACGACTGAACTTGGTATGTTATGACATTTCATAACTACGTAGCAGTTTTAGGACTGCAAAATAACGGAAGTAACGTGCTTTAAAAAGTAAAAAAACCGGAAGTAACTTGCTAAGTGAAAGAACCACTTGGGATTTCAACGTAAAAAAACATAGAACAATATTAATGTGAATGTCACCAAGTTTTACTTCAATGTTCTTTTTTCAAGTAGCCCTAGCAATATGGAGTTTCAACCGGTATAAGTAATATCAAGATTATAAAATAAAATCTACCTCTTACGTAAACAGGCTATGAAAACAATATTTTTCTAGCTTCATCAAAACCAATTAAGTATTTGTTAATTACTGTTCACGTAATGCCAAATCGAAGGTCGTTGGCTAGACAAAACCTTAAAAATTTCATTTGTCGGCGGCGAAATTCAGGGTAGTTACCGTTAAAGAGTTTAAATAAGTTTTTGACAAAAAGTAAAATTTCAATATAAGGTTTCATCGCCGACTCTATTTTCTTTAATCATTTCATCTTGTAGGTGTGTTGTTTCATCAAAGAAGAATCAATCGCCCCAAAGGTAGGGTTACGTCATCCCATCAGATGAAGACACATTTAGATACATAATATTATATTAGCATTCGTACGCACTTTGTTTATTTTTGGCCGTGTAGTATGAAACGCGTACCTTAGCATGCGGACTCGTGTGGAAAGCTGGACTCGGCCACATACTAAACGACCATTTTCTATATATAGACGAAATGCGTACGCATGCAGACATATATGTATGTAGGATTTTAATTTGCTGTTTAGTCTTAAGTTGCTTGCTATTTATTTACGTGTAAGGGAAACGAATGAAGAGGGAGGAATGGATTGAGCTAGTGAGAGGGGATATATACATAACATGGCGGCGGTTGGTGGCTTTATTTCGTGTCCGAGGAAATAAAATATTAACTATGATTAAAAGTGAATTCCATTTGTAGTAAAGGGAAGCCTCCCATGTATGTGCCTTTTGAAGCCCGACAAATAACAAAGGACCTGGATAAAATACCATTCATTAAACAAAAAATATAATGTATCGAAATCATCCACGTGAACTTTTGTTAGAATTAGTTATTTTAATACAATTATTACTTTTCGCTTATTGCATGCGCTTGTTGAATGGTATCTTTGCTAGGCATTCAGGGTGCTTAGACAAGTTGCCAATCGCTAACGCTTAATCGTCAATTGTAAACGAAAGGCAGCTAACTATCTTTGTCGCTCTAATATGAAAGAATGACAGAGAGGGAAACTACGACACGCAACCAAGCGTTAGCAATGGGCAACTTGGCTAAGCATCCTGGACAGATAAAATGACATAAAAGCTTTTAAAAAAAGTAATTTAAATATTTCTTCTTTAGAGTCCTGGATTCTTCAAAATAGTTTCCTTTTAGCAATACGTGTACCTATATTTATTTTATTACCTATTTGTACATCAGGCAGGCAGTTAATACAACTCATAGTTATGACCACGATAATTAGTTTTCATACTAGGCAAAGTTTACTCTTGGTATCCAGAAAGTAGTGTTTTATATCTACTCCATCAAATTATTACATTTTAAACGACTTATGGAGAATATTCTCCATCGCACCTGTTTAAATCTGTATTCTTAAAATTTAATCTCGCAAAAAATGGCGTCAACCGATTCTCCAAGATCACCTAACGAGCATTTAACAGTCTCCAAGCAGACTGCAAATTGAACCCCCCCTTTCTAACCCTCTATAATCTCTTAAATAATAGCGTTTGAGACAATAAAGTCAGATTTGGGGTGTCATTTCGTGAAGATTACTTGAGATGTACCGTCGCCTTCAGATATATCGGAGCTACCGCGGTGTTCAAAAATATCTGAACTTGCTCTGTAACGCTGAATATATTAAGGGATACACTATTTGTTATTTAAGATATTTTATTCATTGTGAATAAAAGATTTCATTCATCCATTCATTCATTCAACGCCATAAACAATAAAGGCCAAGATTTTGAAAATTGAACAAGAAGAATGCTCACGTACCTATTAAGTAACAAGAATATAATACAAACCTTATTAAAACGTAAATAGCGTCCAAAAAATATGTCCTAATAATATTATAGCCCAGGAAAAGGACGGATTTTTATTGTTTTAAATCGGTGTTAAAGCGGTTCCTGCAAAGTGAAAACCGGAATTTGTCATGTTATGTTTTATTTTTCTGTACTATAAAGTGTTTTACTACTAATACTACAATTACCAGTTTCGCGAAAAAAAAAACATACTTATTAAGGATTTGGAAGCTTAACTGGTATCCCAGCCGCACTATTACGTACCGGATTTGATACATTGACATCTCATCAAGTGACCAATTATTCTGAGATAATTACGGCGTCTGTCAGACAAAGCGATTTGATGTGATCAAGGCCATAGCTGAATTAGATTTAATCCCTTGATAAATCGATATGCAAATGAAATTACATTCAATTTACATATTAAAACTTCGATATTTTAAAAATGGTGGTTGATGCCATTAATGCGTGCGTATTTCATAAGAAAATATGTAGGTACTGGTAATCGTAGTGGGAGAACAAGAAGTTGGTCTTAGCTTATATATTTTTTTACTGTACATCTCGCACCATTAGAATGATAGTGACCTAATTCAAAATTTTGGAATTATTAATTATGTACTTAATTTAAAACACCTAAAAGCTTAAAATTCCTAATTCGGAAATTTTAGATTAGGTTACTTTCATTCTTAAGGTGCGATCTATAGAACCTGACTATAGCAAATCACGAACATCCTGTTACATCATAATGAGCATGATTTAAGTTATCTTACTTTTTAAAGATCGAACAAGTGAATACGAGGTTCCTATTTTGCCTTATGCCTCGGCCACGACATTGGTCTAAGGCGACCGGCTTAGCGGAAAACCATACGTGCTAGAGGGAGTACTGTAATATATCGGCATCCCGCTCCAACTCATACATTCGCTCGCCGCAGGTCGCCTTAAGGCCCGGCCACGACATTGGTCTAAGGCGACCAGCGGCGAGCGAATCCATGAGTTGGAACTCGATGCCGATATGGGTACTCCCTCTCGCCGCGGCATAAATAGTCTTATCTACTCGTATTCAGCTTAAACCTAATTTGTGTGATATAATTATATTTCATAAACACCCCGCGTTTAGGATGCGACATATTGTGGCTATAATTGGATCCTTGCTCAGTTTGAGGGACCCTTTATTGTTCTACTATCTTCGATAATCGTGGGTTTTGTGATAAAGGTTTGGGATTAACCCCCTTATTCAAAAACGCGGCTGCTCAAAGTCAAATTCAAGTATTTCCATTTTTGTAAATTTTACAGGAGAGCAAAAAAACGTCATTTGTCATTTTCATCGACAAATAAACTCAAAATTAATTCAATTTTATTGTCATGGCGTTTAACACTATAATGTTATGAAATAAAACTGTGAAAATCTGTGATGTCATCCGCAGACCACGAACCCTGTAAAGTGTTCGAAACGTCGGAATGAAGTTAAAATTAGTTAATATACGCGAGTTTATCCGTTTTCACAGTTTTATTTTATGAGTAATCCTCGCGGTAACCGAAGAAAATATTACTATAATGTTAATTTTTTGATGATTTTTATTTTTATTTTTATTGCTCAGTTTAATCACAAATAATAAGAAATGTTTTCAGCTTTGTCGCACACCCACTTTTTGGGAACAACCGTCAACGTAAAAACAAGCAAGTCTGACATGCTTGATTTTAGGTTTGTTGCATTGTACTAAAATGTAGGGGAAAATGAGGAAGTTACGTCTTTTTGCTTTTGTTATAAAACGTATTTTGTCGAATTATCTAAAACAAATAGATCGAATATGTTCAAAATCATGTTGCGAGTAGATTGCATCATGTCCCATATTTCTAATATTTTTTCATATTTTTTAGACCGGCCGATAAAAAATTAAGGGGTGTAGACACATTTTTTTAGACTTTCTTGACTATTATTTCTGAAAGTATTCCATTAATCAAATTATTGGTAAAGAAACCATATACTTATTTTAAAAAACCTATCATATGATGTATTACAAATTAATATTTACCTAAAAATTTTTTTTTGACATTTAGATACATGTATGGGATGCCCCCCCTTAAAAAATGTTATTTTGAAATTTATATTCAAAACTCAGTAGCAACACACAATATATACCTTGAGCTGAAATTTCATAAACGTACGCTAAACAGTTACAACAGAAACCGCTGTTACATACAGACGGACACACAGACAGGACGCAAATGACTTCCGCTTTTACTTAAAAATCTTAAAATACACGTATAAACATCTGGTTAGTTTAAAAGCCAAACGCTGAAATCAAGCATCTCCAGAGACAATTTGAATTTCAAGTACTTATCTCATTTAGAGATACTGCTTTCCAGCTTGGATCTGGACCAAATGCTTGGTTTTAGCGTAGATGTTGAGGGAAATTCGACAAAGCTGAAAACATTTCTTGTCTATAACTTCAAAAATAAGGGGTTTAGAAGAAAATTTTTGATGCAGAAAAATGCGTTTTCGGTTCCTTTTTCAAAATATGCAAAAAAACAAAAACTGAAAAAAATGGACATACTTAACTTCAACTTTGGGCAGCCGAACGTCTCTGAACTTAGCAAGCGCTAAGTATTGTTCGTCCCTTTCGGTCTCATCAATTATGTCTATAAGAGCGAAAGGGACAAGCAGTACTAACCGGCTTGCTAAGTTCGGAAATGTTTATGAATAAAGGGGTAAGATTTCAGTGTGTAGTTTCATAGAGATAATAACCATAATTATGGCTAAGACCCTGATTACGAAGCTGGAGGTTCCGGGTTGAAATTCCGGCGAGGGCATTATTTGTGTATTTATTTATCACAAATATTTATTTATTTGTCGTAGCTGTATATGTCTTTAAGTATAACATTCATATTAGCTTTAATCTTTATATATCTACTATTATGTATATTGTCGCACTTCACAATCCTTAATTCTGGCACCCTAGTGAAAAGGGGTATAAATCGAAATTTGCCACTTTACAGGAGAGCCAAAAAACGATTGGCGAAATTATTCAAAATTACTGTGCCGAAATGGCTAGAGAATTAGAATAACTTTAAATGTACTTTGAGTAAACACAACTCGCTCTTTCACATGCCGTCATTGGTTTATGGCTAAAATCAATAGTTTAAAAAAAAATTGACTTGTACGCTGAAATAAATGCTATTTAGAAATATAACCAAATTAGTACCCCTTTTCACATATATTGGACATTAGTGACAACGGGTATACATTAAACTTATTTTATAATAACTCTTTTTGAGATGTACTTCTACGAAAAAAAAATAGCTAAGTTTGTTTGCGAAATTAATTTTAATGGCATAGCATGTACGTATACAATATAATCCCAAAAAAACCGACCTATACCATTGTGCACAAAATGTTAGTAACGTGTAAAAGGAAATAACAAGGTTTATATTAATCACTTTATTCAATTGTATCCAAATTCTATGAAATAAGTTACAATAAAAATATTTCTTTTTTCGAAAATTATTTCCTTTAATTAAAAAAAATATTACTTCTTTTCAACAGCCAAAACACAACGCATCATAAAATGAAATGTTTTTAAATTTCATAATACCAAAAAATACCATAATGTAGCATTTATTTTATTCATTATAAGTAATCATAGTACAAATAATCCTACTGTCCGAATTATAACTTTATGCCCTGGATGTCGTGCGCGCAGCTAGGTAGGTACGTTCCGTAACGCCTGAATGACAATTTTGTATCTTATCGAGTCCCCTAAAATAACATTCTATTGAAAATCGATATTTTATTAAAAAAAACTATTGTCTATAGCCTATCGTAATGGACATTACGATACAATTGTGAAAAAAAATAAGTTCGAAATAAGCATAAATAAAGCAAAGCACGACCGAAGGGAGTGTTTTAAATCGACACGATTTACGAATAATTTAATTTTTGCATGTGTTTCGTACGACATTTTTCAGTACAGATGGCCTTCCAAAGTTTTCAACCAAGCAAGATATAAACGACTCCTCGCACTAGTGTGTAAAGAAGTTATTTCAGTTGTTTCGGATAAAAATAGTGACGTTGCATTGCAGTACTCTGTATGGAATCTTAATAAACAAACTTTAATCGACGAGTATAAAAAGCCTGTCACTATTATGTTCTATCGATTACAATTCTTATAAAAGTGGTATAAGTAAATATAGGTACGATCAACTTGAATTATTGTGTTAATTATTACATTAACTTTATTAATTTCGTTAGTAGACAATTTAAAAAAATATTGTGATAATATTGTTTTCATTATGTTAGCATTCGTAAAAAGTGGCCAGGCATGGTTTCCGGGTGGCTGTTTTGAAATTGTTCTAATCACATGTTTCTGGAGTAATATAGATATTGCAATAGCCTTAGATAGCAGCAAATACTCGTACAAGGCTATTATAGCGCGCTTTCTATATTACCTAGATCATTAAGTAAAATTGTTACTACAATTTAAAAAAAAGTATTTGCGTTAGGTCATTTAAAACTGTCAACACAAACTAATATTACTAACATAGTTTTTAACAAATAAGCAGCAGAATTTAACAGCTTGAATTTGAAAAACAATCATACTTTAAGAAAATCATTAACCACTAAGTAAATTAAATTTTAAAAATTAACACAATTTTAAACATTGTGCATACAATATAACGAAACTTAGTGTAAAATGGTACAACTTAGTACAAATCCGTCAATTTACTGGTGTTAAATGTTAAGTAATACTTTTTAATTTAGTGCAAACGGATATAATTCCCGCAAATGGATTGTATTACATGTAAAAAACTGTAATTGTAAGTGATTAAAGTCGACTTGTACCTGTAACAACATAATTTTATTCGGAAATATGGATTTATGTCGAATTGTATCTCAAAAAATGTTTTTATTGTTCGTGTAAAGTGATTTAAATACACATGGATCCTCATTATCCGAGTGACCATCAAGAGAATATGAGTAGTTATAGCGTTACACACAACTAAAATCCAAATGCGTAAAACTTAGCTACACTAATACCTTTTGTAACTTTACAACGATATACTTTTTTTGGTTGTAAGAATTTATTTCAACTTATACCTGACACTGCATGGTCATTTGTGTTAGTTATACCATATGACACGACCGTAACTCTGTCAATTTACGTGATATCTTAGATCCTTTTACACCAACAGATTCCATTTTTTTTTTGAAATTTTTTGGTATACTTAACTCAATTTGGCCAAAATTCGACTTATACCCCTTTTCACTAGGGTGCCAGAATTGAGCTTATCGTGGGACTATGTCGATTTGTGTAAGATTTTCTACGGTATTAGTTTATTTATTTAAGATATTTAATAAAAATATGTTACTTCATAACTGTACTTATATTCATTTAATGGCTAAAACACTAATCTATGAAGCAAAATATTACACGACATTGGTATTTATACGTTACTTTTAGATTAGCACACGATACGAAAAAAAAAAGTATTAATTTTGCTTAAATGCTAACCAAAAAGAACGTATAAGTGCTATATGACATTTTAACATAAGACTTTTAATAAAAAAGGTACGTTGTTGCTAAGCTTAAAAACAGTATGTCTCTTTATACGGCTTTTGTTATTAGCATACTTTGACAGGGAAATCCTAATTTTGAATACCGTGTAACGTGTTTTACTCCCTATAAATAAATAAAAAACTAATGTAATAAAGTACATACAAAAATCGTTTTTTGTACGTACATATAAATATGTAGCTCCCAACCATATACGAAATAAAAAAGTGGAAAAAATATTTCATTTCGTATAAATAACAAAAACAAGGTGTTTTGCGATTATCTCGAAAGTAACTTTTGTCAAAAACGGGCTTTTAGCCCATGATGGCAAAGCCGAGGCCGATAAACATGTGATCCGAGGCTTTCCTATTTAACGGCCGAGCTGTGTATACAATTTTTCTGGCCAACGGAGCCGGCAGGCGGAACTTAGTTTAGCACCGCGGCCGGCAAAGTGCTCTTTTCCGGCCGGAGGGCAGAAAAAAATATTTCAATCTCTTTGCACTGGTTTCCAAAGAAGTCGACTCTCATACAACCAACGACAACACATACCCTAGACATTATTTTGTGACGCAGTAAAAACGTCGGACGCAACCGTTGGTAACCCAACCTTTTTCAACTTGTAACCAAAAGATCCCATCTCCAATATCTCCATACGTCAATTGTATTGATATACAGCCTTCTGCCACTGACGTTTTAGATCCCAATAGTGTTTTATTCATTTTCGAATAGCGGTCGTGGCAATTTTTTTCAGCCGTTAATATATATTACAGACGTATATTTTATACTCAATGTACACTTTATAGGCTTATGGTCCCTTTTGTCGTCTGTCGTCAATGCTGTCTTTAACTATTACATGACTTTTACGAATAGCGATAAAACACTAGATAAAGATAAAGCTACTTAAGTGGAGTTAGAGATCAATGGACGTTATTTGGCTAATACCTATTATCTCTTTATTTTATTGAAACGCTATATTATAACCTCATTTATTTTCCAATTTTTCCACTATTTTACTATAACCTTATATCAACACTTTAAGTCTTTCCTTGGGTGTCGTAAGTTTATTGATGATTATGGATGATGGGCAGCAGCGTTGTCATAGTGGGCACACTACTGCGACCGGCCATCCGCTAGCCAGCATTGCGATTATACAGGGTGAACTATATGAATTGTTGTGTTACCAAGTAGATTTTATTAAGTCTGGTGTCAAAATAATAGCGGCTTATTATTGAAAATGTGTTTAGGACACCGCATTGAAGTCTTAGGCACGCAAACATTTGGGTTGTAGACCGCAAAATAAGAATGAGACTGAGCTTTTCGGCTTATGAAGCTCGTAAGAACCAAAAATGGCTGAAAACCGAATTTCACGTGTTATTTCTTCAGTGCTGTGAGTTTGAGACTTTTTATCAGGTCTAGTTTGAAGAGAAAAGTGAGATCAATTAAACATGCTTCTAGAAATGCAATGAAGAAAGCGATCGTATTTCACTGGCACATACCACTACCACTTGATCACAAAGGTGCTGCAAGCGAATATTTTTTTACCACTTGAAGACTATAATCAAGGCAAAAGGTAGTCATATTGACTAAAAGTAAATTTAATCACAGAATGAAATAATATTTGTTCTCTTGCTTTTTTCTTACTTATAGCAATAAATTCTTGCAACTAAAAAATTGTTGGCCTTTGAAATTGGTAGCTCTTCATATTGTTCACCCTGTAGGCATCACCTAATCAGTTCATACGCAAAGGTGCATAAGGCTTATCAATCTGATAATGCAGCTGCTGATGTGACATCTACTTAAAAAAATAATTTCACAGCACTTTTCATACATGAGTCTGCCGGCGACCACGGGTGTAACCATGCCCGAAACGTCAGGATATAATTAAACGTAAGTTTACGCGTTTATGATCCGTTTGTATTTAAAGAGTGATAATCGTGGAAGTTTAAATCAATACATTCTCATACAAATCTGCCTAGTCCAAGGTTAATGGGATGTGGTAACTGCTTACCATCAGGACCTGTAGGCTTAGCGTCAACTTCGGAAATCGAAAATTTCGCGATCAGTCACTCTAATGAAACCTCCGTTGCAGTGACAGAGACGAATCCTCGAAATTTGCGGATTCAGAAGTTCGCAGTATGCCTACCGGCGGGCCGTAAGGCCTGTTTGCCACCGTTGCAGTATAAAAAAAAACCAACCCTCGTATAATGGTAACTCAATGACTTGCCATCAACGTCAGAACATGCAACTCACTTTAAATATTCGAACGTACACGTCACGTCCCGATATTGACACTGACGTCATCAAATCGATTTCGTCTCGCTGCATACCGTTTACGCCATAAATACGTACACAATATTGTACCTTAAGCCAATAACATAAGGTGTCAAAGTGTATACATATTTATGGCGTCATCTGTACATTAATTTATTTAATTATGAGCACGGCAATGGAAATACATTCCAGTTTTAATTTAATGAACCCATTATTGAAATGTTGGGATGTTATGTCGTGCTTATGTATGCAGAATACTCTTAAAGAAACTATGTACCAAGTAATGATGGTATAGTATAGGGTTAGCGCGGAGTCCTAAATAATGATACCAAGGTAAATAAAGACTGCCTTAATCAGGCAGCATCTGCCTTGTTTGTAGTAACAAAAAAACAGATAAAATTCAAATATTCGATGGGAAACCATCTTTGCGCTATTTCTATTTCTACTGTGGCTGGTTGGCCAAAGTATAATTATAGTGTCTAATTTATTAACACGTTCCATGTGCAGCTTAAATCGATAGTGTCACCTCTCACGTGCAAATTCTCGCACAAAATTTCAAGCACAATGCTGGCAACAGAATTAAAAGTCCGCCAATACCTAATTTTATCAAATTGTCACTTTTTACAGCTGATACGTGCCAGTAAGTTAACGTAGCTTAGCTCGTACGTGCAAATTTCAAATTATCCCTATATTTAAATAGGGTCGTGCATTATAATATATGTTGCATTCACGTATCATCAATACCTTCAGATGCATCACATGTGATGCATGGACAGGGAACGTGTTAAAATCAAGAGTTCACTCGTTAGAACATTTAGCACCTTCTGTCTGAACACAGATATTAGTCAAATAAGTAATAATACTAATAATATTTGTTATTTATACAAAAAAACCATAATACCTATATAATCTCACAATGTCGTAACAGATATGCTTACCGTAGAAAAAATCAACTGCGAAAGACTCTGGTTGTCACGGGATTCGAACCTCCTTCCTCTGGATTGCCGGTCCAACGTGCTTCCAATTACAGCAGACGACTTTCCGTGAACTAGCGACATCTGTACTTAATGTTTCGAAGGTACTACAACCTTAAGCTACTCAAAGACGTGTGTACCCCCAATCGTCTGCAAACTCGACAACTCTCCGTTGCGTTGAATTTGCTATAGAGGGCGCTGTAATCAATTCATGATTAGAAAACATAAATTTGTTTTTGATTAAAAAAAACGCTATTGGTGTAACTTTTTTATAATGGGGATGATCCATGATATATAATCATAATAATATCTCTTTACTTCCAAAATGAATAAACCACACAAAACGAACAGGTAATTTAATTTCTTAGGAAATTACGCCGTATATCCTCTCTTCCTCCTTCCATCTCCAAAATGCGATTGACATGATATGGCAGCGCTTGAAAAAACCACGACACTTATCTAATTTCCGTTTGCAAAGTTCAACGCAACAGAATGTCGCACAATTTATGCTTTGCGTTGCCAAATATGAGCGACACGACCCTCAGTTGAATAACGTTTGAAAAACCGAACAAAACAATAAACGTTATGTCATTTCATAACCGTTCACAGTAAATAACGTAACGGAAAAACGGCTTAACGGACACTAGAAATATAAGACGTTCTGTCATTTGGAAATGGTGACGTAAAATAATGAATAAATTTTGTAACATGTGCGGATTGTGAGGGCTAATGTTGGTCGGAAATTTATGCCGAAATTAAGCTTCATGAAGGCATTTTTTATGCGAAAAACATTTTGTGACCTATTTGGTCGTTTACCATCAATGATATTGACGAGTTTCATAAACGTTTTGTGGTTTCAAATTTACATTTACTTCGAGTACTCTTATAATGTCGTTCCGAGTATATTTTATTCAAATAATAATAAAAATAGGTAGGTTACAGCTCAAATAATTAAAAAGTAAACTAGTATTGTGTTTGTGGGCTAGTGCTCGTTCAAATATATGTTACACTGTGATATGAAAGACGATGTGGGCCTGACGTATCGGTCTTCTTGTCTCTGTTACCTTTTACACAGTGAATCTTCATTTTTGGATCAGCTATGTTCCTTAACTCTTGCCGTGGGCGTCATATTTTAAGAGTGAACCAAGGAATTGAGGTATCGTTTATATAAAATAGTTTATCGTTTAAATCAGAACAAGTTTTAATAAGGAAAAAAACCGGTATCCCATCCCTGATGTCGTGTTATTTTGTAAATGTCGTGTACAGTTTTTGTTGAGTTGCAGTCTGTGTACGATTAAACTGAGCTATATTATTGTATAACAATTTATTCTGTGTTTGTAATTTGTTACTGTACCTTTCAAATTAAAAAAAAAATGCACACTACACGACTGCGACACGAATGTGATCGCTAATCCTATTGCCTAGCGTGTAGATTATGAGCATATACCTCTTAATACATCCATGTAAATATTGGGCCTGTGTCCCAGGTGAACTGAGATAGGTTATGATGATGAATGCCTACTGTTATTTTTTTGAGTGGAAGGCATTTGAAAGCTTACTATCACGACTTATAAGCTATTTTGATATAATATGCAAAAATACAATGTAACACTTTCCAAAGTAGGCTACGATGTTATTGCAGCGGAACATGAAAGTTTACATTAGTCAAAACGGTGAATAACCACATCAAATTAAATCAAACAGTTCTTGTGATTAAATAAAAATAAAAAGAGCGTACAACGATTATGTATAACTTATAAATGAAACCTTTAGGTGAACAAATTTAAAGTTGAAAATTAAATAACCTGTTTTTGAGGGCGGTCGCTTTGTCAATGTAAAACATACAACACGCGGCTTACATCGCTTGGCGGTAGAAATGTGAAAAGTAAGCGTGTAATTCAACAGCAATGCTGGCCACTGCAAAATACGAGTAATAACTTCGCAAACTAGTTACATCATAATTTATAATGTTTTTAGTTCAATATTCAATGTTACAACAGTACACGTATCGATTGGTAGTTACAATAATAGAAACTTCTAAACTATTCCTTTTGTAAATAGAGTAGATACTCAAAAGTATTTACAAAGTACTTTCATTGCTGACAGTATACTTCGCAAATAATACAGAAAATGAATATGATTAATAACAGAACAATATCAATATTCATGAAAAGATATTTGTCATTGGTCTTACACGTTTGAACATAAGTAAAAATGTATATATCCTGTGACTGCTTTTGTCCTAAGCACCAATAAATAACACGAAACAGAAACAAGCATTTTACTAGTAAGTTAAACACAGACTTAGGCCATTTGTTTAACGTTAAAGAACTTAAAATGTTTTTTAGTTTATAAGTGATTTGGCTGACTTATACTTTAGTTATAACGTTATTGACGTCACGTTACTTACGTTCCTCTTTTCCAATTATGGTAGTAAATATATTTATTGTTTTAACAAGAACCAAAATAAGGTATCTTCTTCTTCTCAGCATAATTATCTGCGTCCACTGCTGAACATCTAAGTAAAGTATCTTACATTAAACCTAACCTAAACTCTACAAAACGATACAATACTAGGGATGGCGGGTCCCTGTTCTGAATTTGTATGGCAAGAACCGGGAATTTCCGGCTATGGTACTGTACTTGTATAGAAAGACAAAACCGGGAGCCCACTAAACAATACATATATTGTTTTACATACATTTTTACTTCCAACTCGTTACATAAATTTAACTTAAAAAATAACGATGAAAAAGATGGAGTGGATGACAGTGCGTAGTGATATGTCATTCGTTGGGTCATCACTATGTGTCATCCTTCGGTTACAGGCTTTTGTAATAAAACATCCCTAAAATTACCTAAATATGCCCATGACGACGTGTAAAATAAGGCCAAGCTTGTACTGACTGTAAAAAACATAATTTGATTCGACTACCGACAATACAGCTGGGCAAGGCCATGTCATTTACTGGGACACCAATCCTATTTTTTCATAGTCATACTTTGGGACATTCCGAATTTTGTCAGTCATTCACTGGTACAATTTGAGACGTCGCGGAAAAGTGAAATTATAGTGTAATAGTATTAGTTTTAAACAATTTATTGTTATAAAAACATAAAGGAAGAAACGGTCTATAAATTTGTATACACTTTTAGTCCATATGTTTGGCAATTACGTAGTTTTTTGAAAAAATGCATGGAATTGCTCCTTACAGTGTCATCCACTGGTACAATTACCTTAAATCCTCCTTTAATCGTTTGTCAATCAATCAAACCAAATTAAAAGTATGATAAACTATGAATGTATAATGTATAAAGTATGATAAAATTTTAGACCAAACTTTTCTATGATGTTTTCTTTTCACATGGCAAAGGCATGGAAAGTCGACAACAGCCTGGGCTCACTATATTCAAATTCCCTATAAGCCAGCGGCTCCTCGTAAACAATGCCAACACCATATACTGCAATACAAATTCACATTCATCACGCATGCACATGAGTCGAGTTTTAATGGTAATCAGTATTACATGACCTCATTATTTTGACATGCCAAAACTTAATCACGCTTTTTCGTCAGTCAACACAGAACACGAGTCAATAAAATAAATAAATAAATATCTTGCGACTACAAACACAAATCGACCTAGTCCCACGGTAAGCTCAGTTAAAGCTTGTGATGTGGGTACCAAGCGATGATATTTATAATAGATAGATACATATAGATACTTAAATACATAGACAGACATGACCAAGGAACAAATATTTGTGATAAATAATGCCCTCGCTGGGTGTCGAACCCGAAATCTCTAGCTTCGTAGGCAGGGTCACTACCAAGGCTACGAAGGCTGACAAATGGCTGACAAATGGCTGACTTAATATAACAATTAACTACTAACCCCTTATCCATAAACGTCTGCTAACTTAGCAAGCCGCTAATTATTGTTTGTCCCTTTCGGTGTTATCAATATGTCCATAAGAGAAAAACAATACTTAGCGGCTCGCTAAATTAGAAGTCGTTTATGAATAAGGGGGTAAGTTAATTGTAATATCGCTCCATATGACATGCTATGACTGGTTACTTAAAAACATTTGGTTATATAAAAATACAATTAACTGGTTCGCAACAAACTCGGCTCAACGAACACCCTCGCAACGTTTCCTGAGCTCGGCCGGCAGTTGGTCAATTTGTAGAAACTCGAGGACGCGATAAAAGTTGCCGCGAGTTGATAACGAGTTGCGCACCTGTTTCAAATAGGAATATGAGAAACTGTGTGTTTGCGGCAAAGTTGTGTTTACTTATTGACACCATACTGGGGGATGGATATTGTGTGAATTAATGCAAACTTACTGACAAAATGCGTTTCAGAATGTGTTAGCTATTTGATTTGAAATAATATAATCTTCATTTAATTAAGCTTATGGCGTTTTGTGCAACGGAAGTTACGTTCTCATACTATCACCATCATCATCAGCCTATGATAGTCCACTGCTGGATGTAGGCCTCTCCTATTAACTATGCGTATAAACGCATTAGGAGGAAAATACCCATAATCGCCACCTGGGCAAGCGGATTGGCGATCGCAGTAATGTGTCCACTATGATAACGCTGCTGCCCATTATCAATCTAGTAGAATGCTCAGTGACACTTCAATCCCTTAGTCGACTCTTACGACACCCGCAGGAGGAGTTGGGATGGCGATAAATGTATTCTTATTGCCGTCACTACACGGTCATACTATATCATATTTATTTTGGCATATAAAATGGATGGATGTTTGGTTTCCTTCTCATACACCCTTGAATTTCTTCGCAAGAATATGTAGTACCCATATAAGATGCAAAACTCATTGGTACGAGCCAGGGATTGAACCCAGGGCCACTGCACAGAAATATTTTTCTATTCATTTTATCGTCGCTTATATTCCCATTTTGTGCCAAGTCTACTTCCAGCTTATAAACGCTAGTAGATAATAAATAAAGGCTCTATGACAAGCACAATCTTTTGAAACGCCAAACATTTACACGGCTTACAAAACTTTCCATTCAATTGAAGTTTCAATCCGGCGTGATTAGGTAAATTAGATTTGCTGGGAAATAGAAAAGCGTTGGTTAGTTGGGGCCGTAGACTACTACCTAGTAGATGCTGTTTTAAAAAGGGTGAAATTAGGAGGGTACTTTTCAGATTGTATAACAATCCTCTACATTACTGGTTGCATTCGGATGAATTCTGTATTTAAATAAATTACATCAAATCAATACCTAACTCATATAATCACCACACTGGGCAAGTGGGTTGGTGACAGTGTGTTGTGTAATTAGTGTGATGATGTAGATTTCCATTCTTAAGTACCCAATGCCAATTAATTTATATTTCAAAAAAATTAAGTCATGCATTTGTAGGCCACATATTTTTGGTATATGTAATAAAGATATATAATTATGCGGTTAAACTCTCGTGTATCACGTTTATTGTCAGCCTCTGTAACCTAGTTGGTAGTGGCCCTGCCTACGAAGCTGAAAGTTCCAGGTTTGATTCTCGGCGAGGGAATTATTTATGTATTTATTTATCACAAGTTTTTGTTCCTTTTGTCATGGCTGTCTATGTATTTAAGTATCTTACTGAATCTATCTATTAATTATACATCGTATACAGTGTGTAAATCTAATACGGGCGATCAATTAAATCAGGCATGGGATTCATTAGTGTTATCATGGATTACAAGGTTTTTTTAAAGTTACTCTTAATTTAGACCCCACAGATTTTTTTAAAGATTATCGGAGCAGCAATGTAGGTACGAACATTTGTTATTGTTGATTTGGCAGTTATGTCATCTGCTTTTGAAATTAGCTGTCAACGAGTGCTTAACTCGCGTATGTTGCTTTACATTGCGCGCCGAATTAGTTTGTATGGAAAATTTTGTTGCTCTGATTTGAAGTAAAAGTTATATGAATGGGCTTATTATGTCGTAAACTAACACCCCTTAAGAGCTTCGCCCGTATTAGACTTACACCCTGTATATCGTCGCCTCGTACCTACCCACATCATAAGCCTTAATTGAGCTTAACCATGGGACGAGGTCGCTTTGTGTAAGACGACCCAAGATATTTATTTGCTGACAAATACAACCGAAAAGATGTGGTCGAGTGGCTCTTGCACTATCTAGTATTATGCAAGTCTGGTCTTGGTAATGACCGCAACATTAATAGACTAAAATACAATGGTAATGCGTCAGTCGCTAATATAATATATATATATATATATATATGTATAATACACATAAATGTAAATTTATGTTTAGCCTACCTATTTAAAAACACACGAGTTTATAGTTTCAAGTAACATTTGAGGGTCATTGTGAGCGTACAATTGTACTTAAACTGTAGTCATGGTAAAATAATTGGTTTATCTCCAATCCGTCTAAGTGCAGTAATGGACATGAATCCAATGCAATAATTCTTAGAACGGAAATGGTATAATGGCGGCAGCAAAGGGAACGATTTTTTTTATTTTTCCGTATACTATCTTCAGGTTAGCGTGAATTAGAATAGTACATTATGACACAAGTGCGAAAAACAGGAAATCCGAAACGATTGGCGATGTTTTTGATGATTGCCCATAATCACTATGCTGGGCAAGCGGGTTGGCAATTGCAGTAGTATGTCGTCTATGATGACGCTGCCGCCTTTCATCAATCTTTAATAAATTAATGATCAGTGACATTTCAATCCATCAATCGACTTTTGACGACATTCACGGAAGAGTTGGGGTGGTTACAAAACAATGTATTCTTATTGTAACTACCGTCACTATACGGCCTGAAAAACACCTGCACCTCCGATAGCGGGCTCTAATTATAACATAGTACTTGTATGTAACTACCATGTTTAAGAAAAATAAACAATTCAATTCAAAAACTATTTTATTATACAAACACATCTACCGCTGTTTGGTAGAGAAACCCAAAATCCGTGTCCGTTTGAAATAAGGTAAGAAAACCTGTGCTACAAATTGGCTTTTTATGCCTAGTTTTTCTTATCTCTAAAAGGAAAAGCAAGGATCAGAAGTAATGCAGTGACGTTACTTTATCCTTTGAATAAGTCGAGTAGTTTATCTAAGTCTTTTATTTATCTTTTAGTTGGTACTGGGTTGCTATTTCAATCACGTATTGAGCTCTTCGGCTAAATGTTTATACCTATTCAGCTAAAAAAGAAACTATATTTCCATATAGTAAACTAGCGACCCGCCCCGGCTTTGCACGGGTACTATACCTACATAAAAACCTTCCTCTTGAACCTATTAAAAAACATCTCATCAAAATCCGTTGCGTAGTTTTAAAGATTTATGCGTACAAAGGGATATGGGAACAGAAAAAGTGACTTTATGTTATACTAAGTATGTAGTGATTATTATACCCGCAATACACATTACAGGTTTTCATAATTTCCTGAAAAAAAACTTCGTTTCCTCACTAATTTCGCCACTCTTGTACACTGTCGAGTCAAAAACACGACCAATGTACGCCGTAGCAACAGTTGAAAAATTTACATACGATAAGCCGACAATCATTAAAAAGCGGGAACATTAATGTAACGTTTCCATCATAAACGCTTTGTGGCGCTTTCAAAAATTCATTAATGATTAAGAGGAGTTTCCGAACTTCAGAAAACTCGAGTTCCATTACGAGTGTAATAAAAAGTTTTTCAGTGGCGTTTTAATTAGCGATAAGTTGATATAAACGTTCTGGTTCATAATTATGTAGTGATACAGTGATTTGTCGGTCTCGGTAGCTCAGTCAATAGGAGTGCCTTGCCTACGGAGCTGGAGGTTCCGGGTTCAAATTCCGGGGACCAGCAGGACTAGCCAAGATACCATTCTAGTGGCTTAATGTGGTCACGAGTTTATCGTTTGTCGTACTGAGCATCTCTTTTGCACTGGCATACTTGTTAGAACGTGCCGGCAATAACAACAAACGATTGAACATAGTACCATCCTAAGCCTACTACAATCGTATAAGTGACAAGTCACGTGACCGTAATAATGTGTGGAAATGGTCTCGTGACTTATCACTTATCGTATACGATTGCAGAATGGGGCTAGAGCTGCAATTATTTTAGCATGGCTGATTACCCTGGTCGACACCTACGGTTATTATAAATGCTCCTTCAGATGTGTCGACCAGTCTAAGCAGTTGTATGTTTCTGGAAACGTCCCTGCAACTGTAATTTACACCTTTGTATGCTACGTGCGGTGGCCCTCGAACGGGTTTCCACGAAAGATCAGCGTCAGAGTATCCGAAAGGTACACATTCTGAGTGGCAGCCTTTTCAGTGACGCTATAATTAGGTTTATTTTCTTTGTTTGTTTTATTACTGATACCTCATGTTCTAGTTTAGCGTCCTGGATAAATAATATTACATTTCATTTCATTTTGCTTGTCGTCAATTATTTTCCACTGCGCTAACATCAAAATAAGTCGGACAAGAATTTTGTTCAATAAAAAATAACGAGTAAATATAAACCCAATAATATTATCAAATAAACCTTGGAAAGGTAAATTTCACAAATTCAGCAGCCATTACCAAATTTGTGTAGGTATTATGATGTCAGAACTTGTTTTCCCGTACCGGTGTTTAAGTCATCGACAGGCATTGTTCCATTTCCAAGGGACGACCCTTACTATTGTTAGTTTGCAGATACTTCAATAACTCATTTCATGTTTCGCAGTTATCTCACATCAAGATGTATAAGTGAGATATAACGTGAGGTTACAAAAATTGTTAGGTACGTTAGTACTGAACGTATTTAATCCAAATAGGGATTTTAAGGCGATTTCCGTGCTTATTATAATTGTAGGAAAAATGTAGGTAATTTATTTATGTTCTACTTTTTTTCCAAGGAACATTTTTTTTAATGCTACCTACTTAAATACAAGTGCAATATTTTTTAAGTTATAATGTTTAATGACTTCTTATTATATCACATACACAGGTAATTGACAGTAGTAATCCGATTATTTGTTTCTCAACGCTGAGAGGCAATGGTAGCTATACATAGAACATTATTTAAAATTTCAATACTAGATTCCATTCATTATTTTTATATGCACTAGTAGATAATCTCAGTATACATTAAATAGCTTAGTTAAATTGTGAAACCGCAAAATACGGCAAACTCTCGGCAAAATATTGTGATTCTGGATTTCGTGAAAAACAAATTCCTTGCCCTGCATTCTGTAAAAAATTCCGATCAGTCCTAATTTCAACCAATGCTAGTAATAGGGAGAATACGCTATGAAACGGACGTGTCAAGGAACGGACACTATTTGATCTCTTTAAACAATCTGAACGATCATATACTTTTTTTTTGGTAATTGGCAACACCACCATTGGGCATTGACTATTGATGATTATTGTACCTACACTTTGCCACTATGTTGTTAAGATAATTATGTTAAGTCCTACATTATGTTTATCTTCTACATTGTGCATATTTACCGACTCTTGTATATCGGATATCTTGTAGCACGGTAAGATGTTAGAGAACCACGGAGTCGATTTTCACATAAAAATCAACTTATACCTACTCATACTCATCCTCATATATATAATTAGTCACAAAATGCTTTTAATTTCATTTTGTCTACGTGTTCTATGAAAACTAGAAGGTTAGTTAATAATATTTTTTATTTGCGTGTTTTTTTTTACGTAATATACAACATAGTATAGCAGTCTTTTTTCATTTAAAATATAGTTGAATTCAATTCCAAATTATATTTATTTCGTTTACTATCATCTTTTGGAATGAGTATGTGAGTATGAATATGAGTTGACTTTTATTGTTACGATCGATTCCGTGGTTCTCTAATGTCTTACCGTGCTACGAGACATCCGAACCCTGGTAGGTGATGTAATGTGAACCTAATCTATATCTTAGATTGACTCATTCTCATATAATATATTATATAGAACTCATGGTAAGAACTACAGACCATTACCTAACTTTGGCGAAGTCGATAACGTGTTTGTAAATTGATTTATCGAATACAGGGAAGGGCTTATATTTGGATAGAATTAGGACGAAATGTAGCTGAATATACAAATAAACATGTCGGTATATGTTTACTGGTTTGTGTTCACACGCAAATGTTTTGCTAAATGTGTTTCATTACATTGTATTTATGTTATAATTATGTCGAATTTTATATTACGGAAAATAAAATAAAAAAATTGTTATGCAAAAGGACAATATTTTTTTGTAACAATAATAATTTATTTATTGTACACAAAACGTATAACTAGACATAATGTAGGTATACAGTTGCAGTACAAACATTGTGCTAAGGGATGACAAGTGTTCCAGCTGCTAAACTAGGTTTAACCTGTATTTTAGGATATGGATATGGGATTGGTTTTTATAATTACATTATTAGGGTTTTTATACATGCATTATTTGAGGTAGCGGTAGAGCAGCCAATATTTATATGTTCCTATTTATAAGGTTGTTAAAATGAAATGAAATTCTGGAAAATCACCGTAAATAAAAACGAGTGTTTACTACCAACAAGCTACAAAACGCCAATTGGACAAAATGTCTAGTAATCCAAAACATTACAAAATAAAATAATACAGGATTTGCAAATGTAAACAAGCTTGCTGCATACACTCGAAATACTACGAGAAAATGTTCCGAATAAAATTGTGCAAAGGAAGCAGTGGAAGGATGCAAGTTTCTGCACAATAGCCGGCAATTTGTTATATCTTGCTTTACTCGTATTTACGTCTATTCTGGTGTAAAACGTCTGCATTTTCAGTACTGTCGGAGAATAAAAACAATAATAAGATGCGCACGACTGTTATTAGTATCGCAAGTAATTTTTAGAGTTAAAAACTTTGATGGCATTATTAGGTGAACAGAAGGCGGTGGAGTGGTTGTTTAATTTTTTTTATGATTGAATGAATAATTAAGTAATAAAAAAACCTAAATCTCTTAAACAGGGTTTCACCCATTTTAAGTTTCAATTTATTTCACATTTAACAACTTGACACGCATATTGTTAAGATAGGCAGGCGAACAGAAATTCAATAATTTTTAAAAGTTGTTCATGATTAATAATATGATTATTACTATATAATATTTTAGGGGCTTTGAAAAGAAATCAGTAGATTTTCTCAAATAACAATATGATTTATTGCAATTTTATATTTTTTTAGATTCTATAAATGAATAGCATATTATTTCTTTAAATTCATTGATGAATCCAGCGCTAACTAAACACAAATTCGTCATAAGTTTATCATTTATCCAGTTAAAAATATTTGTAACATCTATTCTACTGTTCTCTGTTCAATAAATGCCACCAAAATCCTAACCCTAGTAATTATTAGGTAACACTCATACACTTATACGTACAGTATCGCGGAATAGCAAAGTAATATTGTTCATCTTTTATCTATTTACCTTTAAGTTTTTAACAATCTATTTATTAAGATGATATCAATCAGTCGTTCTTACGTATCGTCATTACGCCTTGCCCTAATTAAATATATTGTAAGGATTCCATTTAATCACGCCCATGTGCGGCTAAATGGTCAGAGATAAACGAGCTAGCCGCTGATATATTATCGCCACCTCCGTCACTCACGCGTCCCTTTACTCCTATTCCAGTATCAAGTAGAGCCAATCGCCTCAGGAATCGCTAAGTAGTCTTAGTTAATCATAGCCTTCATAGGTTATGTAGGGTATATACACCGTGTGTTTTTTGTTATTCTTGAATGGTTGCTTGATACGGTAATAGAAGCTTACTACTTTGGTATGTACATATACTTCGTTTTATTTCAGATTAGAATTATCTGTCAAACGGGTGAACAAAGAAGCAGTGGTCGTGAACCTTCCTTCTTCGATTTCGGCCGATAACACTGAATTTCTCGGAACTTATGTACATACATATAATTTGATAATTACCGATAGCTGAACGCATAGTTTTCACATTTATTATTAATATGTTGGTAAAACTGTATTTAAAAAAATTATAAGTGTTTTATAAGCAAGATGGCGGCAATTTAGAAAAAGCTAAATATTGGAGGTTTTCGTTTAGTGTTTGGCGGTTTTTAACTAAGTATTTTTTTATAAATTTGTAACTCATATCGTACCGATTTTACATTACTGAATTTAATGAAGTTTACAGTCTAAAATTTAACAATATTTGCATATTTAATCTAGCTTACATTATGCACTCCCAGTACTTTTAAAAGTCATGCGTTTAAGGATTAAAACTATCGGTATAAAAGTGGACACGGTGTCATAAAGACTGATCAGATGACAATAGTAAGACAACCCTACCCATCGGCAACGTCGTTTAGTATTTCTCGCCATTATGGGCGGCTTTAATTTGGGACGCTCTAACGTAGTTTGAATTTGGTAACAAATTAGAAAATAAAACTCAGATGACAATGATGACATACTCTACATAGTTTTATTCACTGTCAGTGGAAGAGTCCGGGGACTTGGAACCACCAACGTTTATAATAAAATTCTCCACAGTGTTATCTATTATATTATGTAATTTCATTTAAAAACTTATTTTGTTTTAAAATGTTGTATACCGTAACCAACGATATGCCAGCAGTCTCAGCAGTCTTTTTCACACGGTCCGATTTAGTAGAATATTCCTTTCTATGGCACATTACTAACACTAATTTGTAAATATTCACCACCATCCGCTTTTCACTGGCAGTCAGAGGATTTTGCTTTTGCCGTTTCTTCTTTAGAGATGAGAAAACGTTAGCCGGAACCGGCTACGGCTTCATCAATTTTAAATGTGCACCAACAAACAAAATATCTAAATAGATCAACAATTAATAACGAAATTGAACAAAAACGATAACATCAATCTTTAAGTAAGCTAACAGCAATAGAAAACACAACCGACTCAACCGACAAATCGAATAACAGATAGTGACAGTGACGTTTTAAAATTGTGTGAGAACTCTGCCTCTTTAGGTTTTTTAATGTACAACCTTTCCATGAAAAATTGCAAACACAATTTATTAAAATTCTTAATTTTTCATCTTATATTATAAATTAACTAACATTATGTTTCTTATCTGTTCACAATACTGAGTAATGTATGTATTAATATAGCATAATAATAAATACGTGATATTTAATAACTCGTATTCACTGTTCGATCCGCAGAATGTGCCTGTAAAAAAACCTTATATCTCGTTCTGCAAAGGTCTTTCTAATGCTAAAAAAAACGAAGTATAGCTTTTTGTTAAAATCGTTTTATTTTGTTTTTATTTGTAATGTATCAAATCCTATGTTTTAACACTTTGAGCGCGGGTAACTCCCGAGGGGAGTTCTCTGTTTCCACAGAGAGTCAATTTTCGCTACAAAGTGGAAAAATCACGGGACCGGCTACGAGCGTAGCGTGTAGCACTCGTCCGCAATAAAAAACTACTATGATAGTTTTATGTCTAGTTCGACCAAAATAAATAAAGAAATATCTTGGGACATTTTACACAAATCAACCTAGTCCCACGGTAGGTAAGCACAATTAAAGCTTGTGTTGTAGGTACTAAGCGACGATATATATATAATAGATAGACATATACATACCGATACTTAACTAAATAGGTAGTCATGACCAAGGAACAAATATTTGTGATAAATAAATACACAAATAATGGCAACACAAATAATTCGAACCCGGAACCTCCAGCTTCGTAGGCAGGGTCACTACCAACTAGGCTACGGAGGCTGACAAGGAACAGGGAACCTTAAAAAGTGGATTGACAACTCAATATCGCTTCAATAGAAGAATCGAAATACAATTAAAATATAATAACATATAAGTGCAAGTATAATCACCACCAAATGATTATACATTTATTACTTTTTTTTTAAAAGGAAAGTGAATAGGTTTATCATACCTAACCTATATGTGTCCATGTGTTTAAATTAATAAAATAATTATTAAACGGTTTTTATTAACTTCACCGTGTATCAACTGTCGTCGATGCTTCAAATCTTGTGATCGATTTTTCGACCACTTCTACTGCACCGAAATCAATAAAATTTGGAACTCTTATCAAGTCCCCATGACAATGCAATATTATAATATTTTTATCCTTGTATCCTCAAAGCCTGATGCTGCAGACGTACTGCCTACCTTAACCGAGAGTGTTGGACACGTAAAAATGAAAGTATAGCATGTTTGGCATAATCAAATACTAATAGCCTGATCTTGACTTCCAACTCCTCACTCCTGATGCTGCTGCAGTACTGCCTACAATAACCGCAAGGTTTATCTTTTATCGATGTTTTGATTTTAAAGAAGTTCTTTAGATATGAAGTATAGGTAGAAACATGCAAATTTAATACTAACGTCCAACTCCTCAAATCTGATACTCCAGTGTTACTGCCTGCCACAACCGCTAGGTTTAGCGATATGTAGATTTTGAGGTACTGCTTTAGATATTTGGTAGAAACATACGGATTCAATTATCATGATCATCATCATATCAGCTGAAAGACGTTCACTGGTGAATAAAGGCCTCCCCCAAACACACAGGGCACGGGTGGCACAGGGCCGGTCCTTGTGACAATCTTGTCACAAGGACTGGCCCTAAGCCACCCGTATCCAGCGACCTTCACCAGGTCATGAGTCCACCTTGTGGGGGGCCTACCCACGCTGCGCTTTCCGGTACGTTACCGCCACTCGAGAACCTTACCGCCCCAACGGCCATTGGTTCCACGCGCGACGAGCCCCACCCACTTCAGTTTAGCGATTCGAAGAGCTATATCGGTTACGTTGGTGCTGCTACGGATGGTCACATTTCTAATCCGATCTCGCAGAGAGACTCTTAGCATAGGCCTCTCCATTGCCCTTTGGGTGACTTTGAGCCTTCTTATGAGGCCCATTGTAAACGACCACGGTTTAGTACCGTATGTCATTACTGCGGCACTCCGGCTGATAGACTCATGGGGTCATGGCTGATAGAGTGACAGCGTGAGTGGATCGCGTAGGACGAGCCATCGGGCCTGCGGCCCTCCGGCTGATAGAGTGACAGCGTGAGTGGTTTGCGTAGGGCGGGCCGTCGGATCTGCGGCCCTCCAGCTGATAGAGTGACAGCGTGAGTGGATCGCGTAGGGCGAGACGTCGGGCCTGCGGCCTTCCAGCTGATAGAGTGACAGCGTGAGTAAATCGCGTAGTGCGAGCCGTCGGGCCTGCGGCCCTCCAGCTGATAGAGTGACAGCGAGAGTGGATCGCGTAGGGAAAGCCGTCGGGCCTGCGGCCCTCCAGCTGATAGAGTGACAGCGTGAGTGGATCGCGTAGGGCGAGCCGTCGGGCCTGCGGCCCTCCAGCTGATAGAGTGACAGCGTGAGTGAATCGGGTAGGGCGAGCTGTCGGGCCTGCGTCCCTCCAGCTGATAGAGTGACAGCGAGAGTGAATCGCGTAGGGAGAGCCATCGGGCCTGCGGCCCTCCAGCCTATAGAGTGACAGCGTGAGTGATTCTCGTAGGGTGAGCCGTCGGGCCTGCGGCCTTCCAGCTGATAGAGTGACTCCGTGAGTGGGTCGCGCAGGGCGAGCCGACGGGCCTTCGGCCCTCCAGCTGATAGAGTGACAGCGTGGGTGTTTCGCGTAGGGCGAGTCTTCGGGCCTGCGGCCTTCCAGCTGACAGAGTGACAGCGTGAGTGGTTCGCGTAGGGCGTGCCGTTGGACCTGCAGTCATCAGGTTGATGAGACTGAGAGTATGAGTATACCCCTCGGGTACGCGTAGGGCGAGCCGTCGGGCCTGTGGTCCTCCGGTTGATAGGCTGACAGCGCAGGTGGTTTGCGTAGGACGTGCACTCAGACCTGCGGTCCTCCAGTTGACAGACAGGGAGATGGAGTCTCTTGGATTTACCTAGTACGTGCCATAGTGCCGTCGGGCCTATGGCCCTCCGGTTGATAGATTGCATGGATTAACCCTTATGGCCCTCGGTTCGCATCGGAATTTCCGTCAGACCTGCGGTCCTCCGGTTGGTCGAATGGGAGATTGAGTTTATATTTTATAGTCTCGAAATTCGACTTGTATAATGTGTAAGATATAAAAAAATTAACTTGATTTTCTCAATAAACCAAATTGATTCATATATTCCTTATTGTCACGTCTCTGTTATCTAAGGTACTTATTGTACGAGTATGAATAAGACGCCCATTTGAGACAGTTCGGGCATGCAAGCTTACATTAACCACGCCCAGCCTTTGGTTTTCATTTGTCGATCGAGATATTTAATAACATTTTTTAGTGTCGTATTTCTAAAAATATCTATTCAGCAGGGATTCGCCTCCCGTTACACATAAAATAATGTCCATTACGTTTACATATGTGTTGTGATTCGTGATGAATGCGCGAGTGTAAGCGCTACTTAATTTGTATTTACATATTATAAACAACATCTTTGATCTAGAATAAGTAGGTATAGTATCGGAAATTATCTTAACAATTGCACTAAAAACTTGAAAATAAAATAAGTAAAAAAGTTTTAAGTTAAACGGTTTTTATTGCACCAAAAACTAGAAAATAAAAATTTATTGTATCTAACCGTAGATGCTACTTTCTGTAGATTACTCACGTGAAACTATTATCACTGTAGTCTTCCCAAGTCGGATGCTGAAAGCCACGTTTAGCCTCTATGGCAGTGGATTAAGCGTTACCTAATCGGAAACGTTTACCAAACTAAAATAAAAACGTGGGGCGTTATCATAAAGAAACGTACAAGTTCAAAATATGTAATTATAGCTTTAATTTTGCAATTAGTCATCCATCTGTTCCATCACTTCTACAGAGGTTAATAGCTTTTATCAAGGCCAGAACAAAACTTATTACACTATTCCTGTCTTGATTTCAATGTGTGTTCTTAAATAACTATAGTGACTTAATCACAATTGCGTTCGCCCCACGTTTTTATTTTAGTTTGGTAAAAGTTTCCGATTAACGCTTAATCCACTGACATAGAGGCTAAACGTGGCTTTCAGCATCCGACTTGGGAAGACTACAGTGATAATAGTTTCACGTGAGTAATCTACAGAAAGTAGCATCTACGGTTAGATACAATAAATTTTTATTTTCTAGTTTTTGGTGCAATAAAAACCGTTTAACTTAAAACTTTTTTACTTATTTTATTATATGTATAACTTGAGACCTAATATATTGAAAAATCTAAATGTAGAAAAGGGGGTTGTGGGTAGGTCGTGATAATAAATAATATGCATGTGGGTAAGAACTTAAATAAAGAGTTAGTCTTGATCTGAGCACGTAGTTTCATTGACGCGTCCCTAAACCTTTACAGTATGTATTATGTTATTATATTTACATGACTAATTACCGATCCTGTTTACATAGAGTATTGATTGGCTCATTAGCTTTAATCATGTCTCAGGTAGTCTGCGAGAATAATTTAGGAGCCGGCAAGCTCAAGTTTCGAAGAGGTGGGCTGATTCTAGGTAAGGCAGTCTGAAAACTTTGACCCTGATTCAGATAAACTTACGAAGCGTATATTGGCTAATTTGAGAATTACTCTAAAGCTTGTATATTTGGATAACATCTTTGATATGGATAAAAATCGGTAGGCTTGGTAGAGTCAATGATGCTGAGCAAGATACGCCATTTTCCCCAAAGTATTTGTATGAAACTTTCGTTTTTTGTTACCAAAAATGTATAGAAATCTGTTACCAAATAGGAAAAGTCTATACAAACTTCCAGGGACATTTTGGGAAATGTGGTGGATCTTGCTCACTTACTAGCCTACCAATTTTTATCAATATCTAGGACGTGATCCAAATGTACACACTTTTTGAGAATTGCACGTTTATGCTTTGGCCTTCTCTACCAATCGCAATCGTCGAAATGACAGATAAGGACAGAAGATTAAAGCAATGGCGTATGGCATATAGCGTACATACGCATAGATAATAGGAGAGACCTATGTCCAGCAGTGGACTGGGATAGGCCGATGATGTGATAATATGATGTGAATGGCAGTTTGATGGGCGTTAGAGTTTCGTTGAATTAGGCACGTGTCATTTTCTTTCGCTTAAATATGGAGGGTATACGGAAAAAACATGTCCAGTGCTTAAAAAAATCAGGGCAAATTCACACCTTGTTCTGTTTAAAGTAAGGTGGTTTTTCCTTCTGTAATTTGAATTGACTAGACATGTTCTTTCCGTGGACCCTTCGTATTATATAAAGAAATCTAGAATGACCTACGCCATCATCAATTTTATTCCTCGGATTCCTTATTTATAACAAACAGGAACAGGAATAGTTGAAATGTCCGGAAATAATTGATGTCAAAACCTTGAGACAAGTTCCAAGACAAAATTACGGAAAAAGTTGGCCTATCTTATGTAAAACACTAAAGGTATGAAAAATTCTGTAACAAATTTGAGATTTTTCTTATCAGTTTCGTTACATTTCGTTTCATACATTTTGTATGGGAGTAACTAAACTGAGAAATCTCAATTTACATACTTATTTTCTTGACATTAGGGACAATTTTTTTTGTTTCATAACTGAAAAGTACGCACGATGCCGAGTAAAATGATGTATTACAGTCCATGATCGCAAAAAAAATTAAAAGGTACACTTTTTCTGCAAATGACCCTTACTTGTAAGAAATTCTGTTGTGACCAGTGTATTAACTTCACTTTGTTATCCAAAAAAATCAGAGATAAGTGGATTTGCCCAGAGTGCCGCAGCATAGAAAAGAAGGAAGGGGATAACTCCACTACGCTCATACGAAGTAACCTAACATAAGGTGGTTTTGACCGGTGTTCCTGTCGCTTAACTGCTAAGAGATGGCGCCATAAATACGTGTACAGTATTTGTTCAACATTTTCTCCAAAACTGAGAAATATACCTAGCTAACATGTTTTGATTTGCGATTAAAGCAAAACATCTAATGTACGAATTGAGATCAATCTGTTACAATTATTACTAATGTATAAAATTTAAAAACGTTATGTAAATAGGAAAATCATTTCTAAATATACCTGGATAAAGTAATTGGTAGTAACACCTCAATAAGGATTTTGCGTTCAACTCATTCTGAATTTCTGCTTTAATTACTAAACTTTCATGGAGATACTTCTATCTTAATTAAAAACTCCTACTTTGTGTTTTACCAACACGCCAGTTTTATTAGGGTAGAAGTACCAAGTACGGACAAGAGCCTTATAATAAATAAATATCTTGGGACATCTTACACAAATCGACATAGTCCCACGGTAAGCTCAATCAAGGCTCGTGTTGTGACCAGGCGACGATGTATATATTAGATACGTACATATAGATACTTAAATAGATAGCCATGACCATGACCAAGTAACAAATATTTTGTGATAAATAAATACACAAATAATGCTCTCGCCGGGAATCGAACCCGGAACCTCCAGCTTCGTAGGAAAGGTCACGACCAACTAGGCTATGGAGGCTGACAATAAATTTCATGAGACTTTCCTATTTATACAGGGTGGTCCAAACCTTGACGTCAAAAAATTTTTTTTAGATTCCTCACGTCATGAGCTATCAGAATATACCCCATGTATGTTAGCCGATTTTTTGTAGTTTTCGAGTTATGAATTTTTGAAAATTTTTTTTTGAAAAATTCTGGAATGAAGAAATTTATTAATAAAAAAAAACTATTGGGTTTTTTTACTAGTTTTTTTTGTAAAAATATTACAACAAATAAAGCATTTACTGACAAAAAAATTTGCGTCCTCACTTTGATACAAGTAGGATAAAAAAATACAAAATTTAAAATTTTACGTTAAAACGCATCAAAATAGCATTAATGTACGTAAATAAAACATATCCCAAGGAATTTTCGTGTTCTAAGACCGCCCTAGACCTTGAGCCTTCGTTTATTTGACCGACTACTCCGAAAAATCCTCATCATTAAGTATAACTTTTTTTTGCTTTTACGAAGGTTTAAGGTCTAGGGCAGTTTTTACATTACCAAAAATCCTTGAGATATTTTTTTTATTTACGTACATTAATGCTATTTTGGTGCGCTTATAACGTAAAATTTTGAATTGTTTATTTTTTAACCTATTTGTATCAAAGTGAGGACGCTAATTTTTTTGTCAGTAAATGCTTTATTTGTTGTAATACTTTTACGAAAAGAAAATATTGAAAAAAACCCAATAGTTTTTTTTTATCGATAAATTTCTTCATTCCTGAATATCTCAAAAAAAAATTTTCAAAAATTCATAACTCGAAAACTACAAAAAATCGGCTAACATACATGGGTTATATTCTGATAGCCCATGACGTAGGGAACCTAAAAAAAATTTTTTGACGTCAAGGTTTGGACCACCCTGTATATGTCTACCTCATCTCACGGTGAGCTCAATTAGCTTATGTTAATAAATAAATAAATATCATGGGACTCCCTGACTTCGACTCTGAGACGACTGAAAATACAGGAGCGGTTTCTTCTTTTAGTCATTTTAAAGCTTAGTTAAGGCTTGTGATGTGAGTACCAACTGTACCAAGCGACGAAATATATAACACATACTGCTAACCCGAAATATCACAGTAATTTAATACATATATGAGATATCCTACATACCAAAGTTTTTTTTAGATACAATACAACAAATTACCTGAAATACTCATGATCCATTTCCTTTCCATATTGTATTGGCACAATTATCTTTTGGGTTTTATTGTAGATGGAATAAGACAGCCAGATACACTACTAAATATAATTAAAATAAAATTACACTATGTAATACAATGAATTATATCAATATTTTTGGCTTTGCCCTTTTTTATTTCACATTTGTGCCTCTCAATAATTAGATGCAACCAGCTAATTTAAGTAATTAATTGAAAATTGTGATATTATCTTTAATCCCAGCTCGAACGTTCGTGAATTTTTTTATGAAATATTTTATTATTTAAATTCTGACTTAAAAAATAAATCCTCCTTTTCTTGAAGTTTTTTCTCAATTCGATTGAATGTTTTATTTTTTAATTTTCATTATACTCTTTATTTCATAGATTTTGTTTTTATTACTGTTAACTCTCCTCGGGACTTCAGGCTGGGTGAACAAATTTTGTTGATATTTTTTTTTTATTGAAAGCTGATGCTTACCGATTGGTCCCGTTTTGAAAATAATATTCAAGAGAAAAACCATTTAAATATACATTAAGCATGTACACGACAAACGAAGGAATAACTCAATACTCAATATCACGCCAACCGATTTCGATAATTCTTTTTTTAACTGACTTCAAAACAAACCGTGATGGTCCCGTTGGCACCAAGTCGGGATGTGATAAAGGGTTCTTGCATAAATTGATTGAAGTCGGTTGTTTTTATTTGGTGACTAATATCGATTTTCATCTTTCTAGACATGTTTTTAATTTGAAAGTGACACGGATATAACACAATCAAAAATATCTAATTACTACTTAGTAATAAGACATTGTAGTACTTAGTTATAATAATTTTGTAACACTAAAAAAGTCCATTTAAAAAGACTTATCGTTTGCCGACAACCCAAAAATACTTTATACCAGGTATCCACAAAAAATATAAGTTGTTAAATTTTTGTGGGTATCTAGTATAAAGTATTATTTAATCTGTGGCAATGTCTGGTCAATCAGATAAGCAAATGCTCGCCCTTTAGATAAGAAGCAGTGGAGCTTAAGTTTTATTACTTCAAAGGGTTATATTATGAAAAAAGCAATATGTTGAAGCCAATATTCTCATTTCGTTTGACGTTATTGCCAATTCTGCTCGTTTATAAATTGAATGAAATGAGAGGTAGAAATGAGTTCATTGATTTAAACTTTTACGTTGTATATGCGTTATTAAATACTACCTCATACTTTTACCTTGATATCTCGTTTGAAGAGTATTTTTAACACGCTTTTATTAGCCTAACTTGTAACTATCGCCATCATCATCAACTCAGACATAAGATGTCCACTGCTGAACATAGGCCTCCCCTCTGGACCTCCACATGTACTGGTTAGATGCGACCTGCATCCAGCGTGTTCCGGCGACCTTCACAAGGTCGTCTGTCCATCTTGTGGGTGGACGTCCTACGCTGCGTTTGCCTAGCCGTGGTCTCCACTCGAGCACTTTTCGATCCCATCGGCCATCTGCTCTGCGTGCAATGTGGCCTGCCCATTGTAACTATGTACCTATGTCAGAAAATATTGGAATCTTAATTTGACCCACATCCCGGTCTTCGATTAGGATGAAATTTTGCACACGCTCTTAAGTTCTGATGACAATACATGACTCGCTAAGAAACGTCATCACAAATCCAATATGGCGGCCTCTCCAAGATGGTGGACTGGCTATTTGAAATCCACCCCCATGATATAGGGTTATCAAATGAAAGGGTTTGCTGTCAGGAATACGAATGAAGCGTGATTTTACCTGTTAGATTTTTTTTGTTTATGGTTATTCGCGAGATCTACTTTGTAAGACACGTTCACGAAAAAATGATATACTCCTAGCAACCCGACGTAGGATTAAAAAAATATACATCTCAAATAGTGACGTTCAAAAAATTTAATTCTGTTTTTAGATAAAAGTGTTATTACTTATTGTATTGTGCTTAAAGTGATTTCAACATAGTAAATTGAATAATGGCAACGACTACTGAATGCCAGAAAGTAAGACTAGTCTGATTTAAGGCGAGGATCTCACAAAATCTGTTCTACATAAACGCCAGCTATGACCTGTTAACTAGCGGTTAGCTGCTAAAAAGTGAGTGTCAATTTTAATGCTCGTGTTACTATTTTTGGAGGTCTGAGCTTTCAAAGGAGAAGCCACTGAGTAAATGAATATCGCTAAATGAATTAGCCACATTATTTCTTGAATTTGGAATAATTATTTATTCTATTTCATTGTTACAATTCCATCCAATACCCTAGACAGTGTATTATTTTATGAGTACTTTTATTAGCGAAGTGTTTATGTTTGATGTATTTTTAGTTTTTCTATTTAGATGATTATTTGTATGTCACTTATAATTTTACATTAATTTATTTGTACTTCAAAAGAAAAAAAAACCCTCATTTCTAAAACTTTGTTAAAAAAAATTCTTAACTAACAAAAATAACACACTGTGTTCTGAATGCTTCGCCTTAAATTCTTACGCTTACTTGGCGTCAACACCGAGAAAAGATACTGTAGCATCTTATTTGGATGCACACAGCTAAATTGCATTGGTTTGCTGAAAAATTTAACATTATACTAAGAAAATACTAGAACTTCCTAGACTCAACAAGTATTAGTAATAAACTATAAAACAGGGCTGCCCATTAAATCACAACTGATCGATGCGGCAAATTTTCTAGCCCTTATCTACGATAAAAAAATACGGGAAAATATAAGAAAATACGGGAGTTAACTAACACTGAATAGACGTTTTTCGTTCAACGGTATTTACATTTGCCTCGTCTTTTCATGCGGTATTTAAGGTATTTTAGATTTAAGTAAGATTGCAAAAAACAAAATGTACATAATTAAGGCCTTAATAAAAAAAATCACGATTGCGTCAATTGTGTTATGAATGTAACATAATCATACAAACTATGTATACTCTGTCCAACACCCTTTGGCAGAAGTAAAAGAAGGCAAAATTGGGTGAATATCTGAGCGTTTCAACCGCCTAATTTTGGTGCCATCATTTTTGCCGAAGTTTCTGTTCATTGCAATGTGCTACTTTATCATTTGAAGGAGACACGGCAACTTAATACAAATGACGTATAACATTGAGACGTTTAGAAACTTCGGCAAAAATGATGCCACCAAAATTAGGCGGTTAAAACGCTCAGATATTCACCCAATTAAAAGACGTAGGTTTGTATTGTTGATCGCTCATAGAACATTTGAATATCGTCTTTTTTAATGCCAAAAGTTGTTCCATAAAATTTTACTTCGTAATACAAAAATTATGACGTAAAATTTTGTGTTCATTGAAGTCCAAGTAATAAATAAATCGTCGTTTGACAATAAAAACACACTAAGCAACAATTACATTAATGCCCATCATCAATCTTCAGTAAATAAATAGTCAATGACACTTCAATCCCTTGGTGACTTACTTCACCCCCGGGTAGAGTTGGGGTGGTGGCAAATGTTTTCTTACTGCAGTCACCACAAGGCGTCTAAATATATTATTATATGCTATAGTAATAAATAAAATGGGCTGGGATGAGGTGACCCAAACTGTCCAGGACCGAAGCCAGTGGAAGAAAACGATTCCAGCCCTACACTCCAACAGGTGATAACAGGATGGAAAGAAGAAGAATTAATAGGAATAATAAAAATAAGAGCAAGCTACGAGAATCCGCTACGGCGTAGCGCTACGAAACGCATCTGGACACAACGATTATGTAGAGGAAACTCTTTGAATCTCCAACCTTATACTTTACGATCATGCGCTACGAGTAGGTACAAAATTGTTTATCCATACATCTCGTTCTATACCATCAACATCAGACACTTTGCACAGTTACCATCACTGCTGCTATATTATACGATGACGACTGTACAACAAATAAAATACATGGGTTACCGCACTGTTTTGGCTACTTTGGATGCTGCAAAGTATTTGGTGCTGTCAACATTAAATTTAATACGTTTACGGTATAAGCATCAAATATTTTTCAATTCAAAGATTTGTCGATGTTTTTTAATGTTATTTAACTAACGTAGCTAGAGTTTTGTAACTAAGATACTATGGATTCCATTTAGTTTAAAAATATGTTTTATGTATTTATAAAGCTAAAACTGCCCCGTGGCACACATGAATAACCTATTTTCATGACAATTTCGTTAGTCGTAAACCAAACAAGTTAGTGACAAGCTGTCATAATATGTACCGACTTGGATAACAACAACAAGCACACTTCCCGTCAAATGTCACGCGCGACGTTGATCGACAGTTGACAGTCACAATATTGGAAGACTTACATGTGAAGGTTTTACCACAGTTTGATTGTATGGCATGCACTGAAAAAAATGCTATTTTGGATTTATTAAATCTTGCGTAATTCTAACCGGAAATTAAGATTCTATTTAAGAATGTTTATACGCATAGTTAATAGAAGAGGTCTACGTCAAGCTGTAGACTATCATAGGCTGACGATGACCTACAATAAAATACCTAATAATAAACCACATTCTTATTACCTAAAAGCTCAAAGAGTGAACGTTTAACTGTTCGTCCGTTCCAGTTACAACTCTCATCGTTTCTCGAGCTGCGACCGACTTTAACATCTCCAAACGAAAAGGTCATAAGTCCTAAGCATTTCCCATAAACTTCAGACATTTCGAACTCTCCGATTTTTCACACTTCTTAATACAAAAAGTCATAAGCTCCAAGTGAAATCTATAACGATATGACATTTAGAATCAAACGGTTTCTTTACTTCCCAGAACACATAAAATGCACCGCTTTATAGGTCATCCGTCGAGTTTCTATTGTCAAAAGTAATATTTTACAGTTACCACTTTATACTCGAATCGTAAACTTTAAAGTGAATTTTACTCACGAGATTTAAAAGAAAAGCGAATAAATTTAATGGGAAAACGCGGTTATTTATAAAAAAAATTATGTAGTAGTTAAACCTGTCTTTTCACCTAAACATCAGTATTATTCTTTAAGGACAAATACTTTTATCAAATATTATTATAATTTCCGCGTGAGTAAAATATAAGTTGTTTGGCATCTTTTTTTTTGTTTGGGCAATGTTACTAATAATTATTGTAATAAAATTAGGTTATGTTTATATTAACAAAGTAGGTATAGTTTCTTTCACGCAAATGTCTCTGAATTTACCATCAACTCTATTGTGTTTTTGAAATACGAACAAACTTTACCGGTTGAAAATTATAAGATAAATAATATCTTACAAACTTTGTTCAAGATTTATTTACAAGAAGCAGCCTAATAATTCATAAGTAAATTTTGGCGAATCGCCTACAATTTACAGTTATTTATATTCGGTATCTTGAACAAACAGATTATTAGCCGTATAAAAAGCCGTTAAGTTTCCCAAAAAGATTAAATACGGACATAGGGGATGCAAGATCACGAACTCAATTCGGGTAGCGGGTGGAGGCAATGTACAGATCGAGATAGGACCGACTTTGCCCATCTATTCAGAATGTCACTAGCCTATCACGTCGCTGGAATAACTTGAAACTGCTTTCGGTGATAACAAAGCTTATCGGTGGGCAAAGTTAAACTGGTGGCAATGTATTAGCGTTTGTGAATGACAGCCTCTTGTAACATTTCAATATGCGATTTTTTCGACCGAAATTACTGCAGCGCAGTGATGGGATCTAAATTGAAAAATCGGATGTTTTCGAAGCCGTTATTTTTGGGATTCGTTTGCGGACGAAGAATTTTGGATTTCTAGTTGGATTAACGGTCAGTTTCTGCACGTTTGATGGGCTGTCTGTGCTGTGTGCGCTGAAAATTGGATGTTTGGTTTGCGGAAAAGAACGGATATATTCTCGGATTGTCGAGTCACATGTATATCTTGTTAACTATTTATCCACTTAGATATTTTTTCATGATTGTACTCAGACCTTCTCATTAAGTATAATTAAAGTAAAACAGTTGCATAATACTCCATTATGTAATGAAATTTTTAATAAATAAATAGTAATAGTCACAATAAGAATAAAATTCACAGTTTTAATAGTATTATGAGATATATGAGAGGAGGCCTGTACCCAGCAGTAGGATATTATATAGGCTAAAATATTATTATTAGTAGTATTACTTTATTGTTCAAAACATAAAAAATAAACAACAACAACAAGTTGTTACTTAAATATAAATGAATTCTTCGTATTGTATTATTTTATACCGTTTATTGCCTATATTTTATTGATGACATAAAAATAACAGGGTTCTTTCAATAAAAGTCACATGAAAATGTAATATCCTATTAGCTTTAACAAGGAAAAACTTAAGTAAAGGAACCTCGAGAAAATTTGTAAATGTTTGAAGAAAAAATAGAAACGACGGACAATTTCCTTATAGCTACCTGTCCCATCCTATTTCGGAACATTATCTTTAAATAAATATTACAAAAAAATATATCTACAGAGAAGGAGGCCAGAAAAAGCCACTTAGTAGGGAGGAAAAGGTCCGTTTTCGAATAGGTCATGTTAAAAAGTTATTTCCCTTGTTTCGGATAAAAAAAATAGTGACATTGCAATATTCTGTATGAAATCTGAGTAAATATTTAAGCGCTAGTATAAAAAAAAATATTCCGACTCTTCAAATGAAAAATACTGCAATCGATTAAACAAACAGTTAAACGCATATTTTCTGCAAAAATATAATATAGACCATTCTGGAATGAAAACAAAGCTTAACATCATAATTTTTGTGTTCCGAATTTCGATTTTGTGTAACATCTTTTGACACTATAAAAGATCGACAAATTCAATTGTTTTATGCCCCCTTTTAGGTACAGTCAAAGTCAAAGCAAGGTGTACACAAAAATGTTCAAAAATATGTCCCAGTGCACTCTAATTCTGTTTAATAAGAACGTCGTTACATATTTATGAGCGGATTCTTTCGATACTTATTTTTGCACTTGACTGTACTACTGCCGAAGGTTGTTGTGTGGGACAGAGTATACCACATAGTTTGTATAACTAATTTTCGTAACATAATTGACGCGATCATGATATTTGTTTTATTAATTTTCTTAAATCGACCCTTCTGCAAATGTTACTCCAAAAGTGTCCCGATTTCCTAGTAAGTTACATTTTTACGTTTTATACGGATCGGTATGGAAAAACCGCTATCGCCGCCAACCGCGATCCGGGGGTAAACTCGAACTTTAATATTTCTATTTAACATGGCCACGAAAACGTCGCCTACCCATAAATACCTACAGACATCCTAAATAGAGAGGCAAGGCGGTTTGTAGTTGGATGATAGTTCTCTGAGAAGACTGAAAATTCATCTACAAAAAAATTCAATCCAATTCGGTCAAAATACGAAAAGTAGGTCAAAATCAATGCCCAGTATTTGGATGTGACAGCCATAAAATACTAGTTTATGGAAGTTGTAAGGTTGATTGGCAGAATAAAATAATATTCAAAATTTAATTTAGAGGGACAAGTACTCGGTGCTGGATAATTATGTATTTGTTCCGTTTGCAGTGGAGACGTGTGGTTGTTGGGGGTCAGAAACTAAGGCTTTTGTCGCGGAGATTGGGCGGCGTTTACGGCAGAGAAGTCTTGACTCTTGACCCTCACTCCGGGACATTCTGTCATAACGACGAGACTGAAATACTTATTTTCGATTAAATGCCCTTAATCAATACTGCAAGCGATTCTAATTAACAGTATGTCTATAAGTTGTAAGAGAACGTGCTAAGTGTTAGTATGGAAAAATATTGGGAGCCACGCTCTGTCTGAACTTCGGTTTTGTTATACAGAGGAGCTTTAGTACGTAGAACTTCTAGCACAATAGCAATACCCATTCAATTTGTTATTGTGACCTAAGCACAACCTACCCATCTACACTAATTTCCAACCTAAATCTACTCGTAATTACAAAATTATTTTTGTATATTCGCATCACATCATCAATCAATATATAAATGGTCAATGACACTTCACCCATAGTCGACTCTCACGACACCCATGGGAAGAGTTGGGGTGATGACAAATGTATTTTTACTGCCGTCACCATACGGGAATTTGTGTATATTATTAGCTCCTAATTATATATCAAATGGATATTTCGAAATTGGAATCAGCCTCCCGGAAATAAAATCAAAGGGAATAAATCCGGCACCGTACAGTGCCGATACTTTATCGCACTGAGAATGTTTCTCTTTGTACTATCGTTACTGTTAGCTGTCCATCGGTAGACCTTATGCCTTTTGCAATAAGGTGTAAAAAGATTGTCGCTGGTTGTACCCATAGTAGTTTGGCTGGAAAGAATAGCTGCTAATTTCGGAGTTAATAAAATAAATCAAATTACCTACAGGTTTGTATCACATAAATTAAAATTATTTAAAATGAAATATTAACAGTATTCTAGGTGTCAGGAGGACGATCGCATTCGAAACACCACACTGCGCTCAAAAACCCGCATTGCTGACGTTGGTAAGAAAACTGCTAGGCTCAAGTGGGACTGGGCTGGCCACGTCTGCCGCATGCATCCGGATAGGTGGGCTACCGTAGCCACCAAGTAGATGCCGCAAAATAGGCGCGGACGAGGCAAACCCAAACGGAGATGGCGGGACGACCTGGATGCCTTTCTTAACAACTGGCCGGAGGAAACACCCACTCGGGAGTCATGGAGTTTTATGGGAGAGGCCTTTGCCCAGCAGTGAGACACAAATATAGGCTGACTAAAAAAAATTAAATAGATGGTTAATCATTTCATGTTTCTTCCCTACATTATTTATATTTATTCAGGTTGTCTGGATTATCGTCTAGAGATTAAGTAATTTTTGTGAGCACGCAATGTATCATTTTATCTTCGTTATTGTCGGCAAACATGTTGTTTCATTTGTTGATATTTTGACACCGTTTTATTTTTATCTTCTTGTCTACGGAGACGATAAAAAAATTGAGTAACGTAAATTAGTGTTCAATGGTATATTTTCACTGATATACTTTTAAATAACAATAAAAAGTTGGAAGTACTAGTGCGCAACATGTCAACAAAGAATATTTATTTGAATCACGATATTTTGCTCATAAATTAATCTACATAAATTATTGTCATGTGTTTCGGGAGAGGAGTTTGTTAGTTTTGTTCAATAGTATTTATTTTATAGGGTTGTCACCATCAAAATTATCATATCATATCAAAATTTCTAAAAATTGCAAATTTTCTTAGTAAATTCCATTGTATGAGTGTGTATGACGCTTGTCAGGTGCTTTTGCTGACAGTCCCAATAGATGGCACTTCAGTACAAGTTTCAATGTCACATATTGGGACATTGGAAATATTAACACTCAGTCAGTACATAATAAACGTCAGCCTGTCTTAAAATTATGCAAATAATTTAGATATACGCTAATTATTTCAAAGTTGGAATATGAAGTATTAAAGGTACA